>JAODTK010002829.1:0-19005 GCA_026419785.1 Sclerodactyla briareus | reverse complement strand
GTAATCTCTGACACTATTATTTTGCAGCCCTGAGAAGGGGGTTGGTGCTAGGGGTTAACTGCAAGCACCCCCATATTTTCTGAACGGGGTGGCGGAGCACCCCTAACCGATTTCGATTCATTGTGTCCATGCACCCCAGTCATTTTTGAGGCTTAAGGCTGTCATGTAATCATACTTTTGCACGACACTTGGTACCCCGGTTTTTTCGATCAGCTGGCCTTGCGTAAGTTGTTATTCAGTGTACCTGAGCAACTGAATGGAGAGATATCCCTAATTATGACCCCAAATTCCTTGATTATTCTGATAATTCAACGATCCGATAGTATTGGAAAAAAAAATCTCTTGAAGTTTCTTATAATTGTTTTTTGCCTCGCCTGTGTGTGTGTGTGTAAGTGTGTGTGTGGGTGTGTGTGTGTATGTAAAACTTTCTCGTTAGCAGTATTTCTCACAAACCGTGAGGCCTATTATGACGAAATTTTGTTGTGGCACCTTTGTTGGGTGTATAAGAATCTGATTTTGGGCACCAAAGTCAATAATTAAGTTAGTGATTAGCTTATTTTAATGTAAATTATTGTTTAAGGTCGTTAGCGGGATTCCGCAATAATCGTATGTGGCTACAGGGATTTGTAAGTTTGGCATGTAGACCTGTGATGACGGTAAGATGAACTGTTTTTTTTTTGATTTTCACTGATACAAACTAAGTGTAAGTGGTCTAAATTGTGCCATAATTTTCCACCAACTTGTGGATGTGGTTTACATATTTCCCGGAAACTTTAAAAGTGAAATCATGGTCCCTGAGGTCATTTAATGTGGTTAATTTGCATGATTCATAAATGCCATTTTGGAAAGCTTCGGTGGATTGTCCACAAAAACTTGTAGAAATGTGATCCACCTTTGGATCCTGATCAGTTTGAACATACAGCGGGGTCTGTAGAGGTCATTGTATACAGTGGCCTGCTTGCCTATTATATTCCAATTTCCGACTTGGAAGAATTTTGGGGCAAAAATCAGTAGGTATGGGTCCGTTCACAATTTCCTAATCTGAGGTTTTGATGTTTAGATGGATTTGATTTTGATTCAAATGCTAAAGAAGCATGGCCTGCTAAGGGATTCAAAACATTTCAAGTTGGATTTCGGTCCAAAGAGTGAGTTGACTGATGATGAAACTTTAAATATCAATTGGGTATTTATGGAGAGAAGAGTGGGGGGGGCAGGAAGAAGAACAAGGCAAGTAATGGACTTTTGTATTAGAAGTCAAACCATTGGTAATTATCTTAGGAATTTTTATGTGTCATATGTGAAATATGTGCTGTTCGTTTACAATGATGATGGGTCCTGCATGAACTCGTTGGATGCGCATATGTTTGTGTAGTTATAATAAAATCCACGATCGTGCAACCAGGCGAATCACTTCTTTGCGATCGCCTTTTATAAAATCTCAAGGACCTACAACTTGGAAAATACCGAAAACTTCAAAATTTCAATTTTCCATAATTTTCATTTGTATACAAAATGTACGTATTTGTCTGTTGGTTCGCATGCACTCTAGCTTCAACTTCAACATTGGGGAGGGGTTTGCACATTGGCCAGACCTCCCCAACCGGAGCGGAAGGTTGCCAGTGTAAAGATTCCTTGACGAACTCAGCAATTTTGTTTTTTATCGCCGTAATGTGTCGTCGTTAATCTTGTGTAATTGACGTGCACATGGTTAAGTCAGTATCACTGGCTTTTTCCCGGTGGTCGGGGGCTCAATTCCTCGCGATCAAAATGCCCGAAAAATCACACATTTTCCATGACAGTGATGTTCGAGCAAATTTTCAATCTACTGCAGCCTCCAACCCAATTACAACAATGGCCTAGGTATGAGGAGACCACGATTAAGACAGTTAAGGAATTAACATCGATCATTTTTCGGCAATACTGTCAATTTCGTGATTGGAAACTGCCATAAGTCGCGGAAGTGCCACCTTTTTCTGTTTTGGCCCCCTTGCTCCCTGCAATCTGGGGGGGGGGGAGTCGTAGACCATTTTTCGAATTGTTTATGAATAAATGTAGTCAGTTCTTCAATAGTGTTTTCTTGAGATCTCTATTCAGAATTTATTGGCATTTCGGGTATCTCGCTTTCTTTCCTGCCATAAGACATGGGAAGTAACCGGGGGTGTGTATCCGTCAATCTGGGGGGATGCCGTAAGCTAACAATTTCCTTGTACCTATCCAACCACCTGATGCTGGCCCACATTGTAAGGAATAAACAATCGATCATTTCCTTCAAGAACGTTTCTTGACATACAAATTTCCGAAATTAATTGCCATTTTTAGAGACTTTGCTCACTGCCATATTCATTCAAAAATATTTTATACTTTATTTTAACTGCGTGAAAAAGTCAAGCAAAGAGCGATTTTTATGTGATTGCGTCAATCGAACTATAACGAATTTCTGTTACACCTGTGATAATCATGAAGGCCAACCATATTATCCTTGGGGAAGCAATCCACCATGTGGGATTATGTTTTTTCCAACGGTCTGTCAAAAAATGTGGACCCGAGCTGAAGAACTCCGAATATAGTGAATGAACTGCACGGCAAATACATCCTGTCAATGTATGGGGGGAAGTTTTCACACTTCACTGCTTTATTTCCCACTCTTCCTATTGGCTTGCACTTTCACACTGTTCCACTTCCGCACCCATGAAAGAATATCTAAAACCCGGTTATGTTTGCTCGTTTGTATTCCCCACCCTCGAAGAGCATGTATTAATTTTTGAAACACAATTTTTATACAACTATTTTGTAATTCACCTGTCTGGTCGAGGGATAGAGCAAACCGTGAACATAAAGAGGATCATCTCCACCATCCAGCAATAACAGTAAATAATATTATTGGGATCGATTTGAACTGAAATTTTCTCGAACCACAGAGAAGCCCTAGTGAACATCTGTGGGCAGACATGATAATACAAATCAAAGACAACATTTTGTTGTATGTTCACTGTATGTCCATTTTTTCAAAAATGTCTGTCACGTTTTATGGAAATTATTTCAGAATAACTGCTGATTGCCCGACCATTTTAACTTCCTTTATCTTAAGATGCAGTGCCTAGGTAGTTGTGGCCACATATAGTACTTTGACGAATTTTTTCCTCCTTTCCAATGCCTATATCTCATAACAGTAACGAAGTTGATGGGAGCCTTTAGACATGGAGCTAGATATTCTTGAAATATTTGCCATTCCACAGAATAATTGAGAGTGAACTTTGGCCCATTGCTAAGAAACATATGGATTTCATCCTCTGTGTTTATAAGTCTACACTGAATTATTAAAAATACAAACCCGTTCTTGTGACAGGTCAGATCTCCATTAGAAGACATCTGGGCTTAAACTCCTCTTGTTTCAAAAAAAACCAGGTTCCAGATGCAGTAAACTATAATGGTCATGCCTGGGTAATGTGCTGCTCCAAAGAGAAGGTGACCTCGATAATTGAGTGGAGGTAAATGAGAGAGGACTCTATGTCATCAGGAGGGGGAAGGGGTGGGATGTAAGATTATCTGATTGAGTTAACATGTAAACCATAAAAAGGCCATATTGAATAACGCGCAGCTATAAAAGAAAAAAAGAAAATGTGATCAGAGATTGATGAGAAACAAGCATAGGGTATAGGAGCTCAACTCGATTTTCTGAGGAGGTGGGGGATGTGGGACCGTGCTGAAATGTGACCAAAGAAGAGAAAGTGTTTGTGTTTTTTTCTTCGAGACTCTGGGCGGATCTGCAAACTGAGGTAGCGGCGGCGGGTTGGTGGTACTGGCCAGTTTTTTGTTTTTTTATAAGTGGTCGCCAGATTGTGCTCCGACCTCATTCTCGGTATCTATATCGTCTTCACACGTTGTTTTGATCTTCGTGATTTGTTAAAAAAAAACAAAAAATTATTAGAAGGCCTGATGGTGCCCAAAATTGTTGAGTGACCAGACAAATCACAGAAAACTGCAGAATTTCTTTACGAAGATCCAAGTTCGGAGACCCCCCCCCCCCCCCCCCGTGTCCTATGCATTGTAGGAGAATGATCAGCGCGACCAATTCCCCCTAATTTAAAAACATGCCTGGGAAATTGGAGGGGAGATACTAACTTCCTCATGACTCCTCTCGGCAAACACGGCGTAGGAGAAAACTACCAAATGAAAAGCATGGACCATTTCCACTCTGTACTACAACGGCTGTTGTCGGTGGACTTGGATCATACTCCCATCAGAATTGTAACGTAATTTAACGGGGGGGGGGGGCAGGCTTCCCAGACGGGGAGGGGGATGTACCCTCTTCACCCATGCTGCGCCACATTGCAAACCCTCCTCACTACATGCCACGTCACGGCTGCGACATTCCCCCTCTCTCAGGACATTCCCCTGTGTTAAGGAAAATAGATCATACTAAACTTCCACTCGGTCACCCTCTGTGTCCTGCTACAATAAGGATGGTGTGGGGATTCTGTAAGATTTAATCATAGGCTTGTATCTAGTTTTGCCCGTTTCTTATTTTGTGAATATCCACACGGAGAGCTATCACTAAATGGTAAGCCTACAGTGCAAAAGCTTCATACTTTGGCCTATCATAAATAAACGAAACCAGTGTCAAATTTCACTGTCCCGAAAAGGGGACATTTATCTTCAGTGACATCTGATAGCTCAGGGCTACGGCACGCGTGCTCTGGTATGTCGGGGATAACAAGATTACCTCTCTGTCACAGAGTGTCCTATGGAAAAAAAGTAGTTCAGACAACGCGACCAATCACAAACGTGATATGGCAATAGGCACTGCATACAAGAAATGAGAGTGTCAATCTTCACAGACATGAGGCTATCTGAAGCGGGGAGGGACTGAGGGGAAGGTACAAACTGTCATTCGCCCTGATCAATGGCTTTGCAAATTTTGCGAGGACAAACCGACTAATGTGTACAAAAAAAGTGGGGTAAACCCATTGGCTGGATATACATTAAAATGAGTACAAAGGGTCACGGGAAGTTGAGTGTGTGCTAATTCGCATAATTAGGCAATTGAGACACAAAAACTCATACTCCTTTGGAAGACCGGTTAAACAATCAGTCTACGATGAATTTGGAATTGTTCACTCATTAGTAGGCTGTTTCTTTAAATGCTAATACCAAAATCTGTGCAACACATGGAATGCCATATAACTGTTTGCATGGTGACTGATGGAGAAACCACTGATAGAGCAACAGGCGATCACTGTGGGCGATCGCCTGTTTCTCGTGTTGCTGCATGTCTTTAATTTCAGATGAACAAGGGAGAAGAGGTATTGTGTGGTAATGAATGGCATTATACAAGTACCCACACAATACTTCCAAAATTGGAAGTTTTTTAAACAAAACTACATCCCTGAGTGACTCAATATATAAGGAAGAAAATCTTTTGATAGATTTTAGTCATCATCGAAATAGAGATATATGGATATCAAAAGGTAGGGAAGGGCTATTCTAAATCAGTTGGTTTGCCAATAGCAAATCGGGCAGTATTGTATGTGGCAGAGTGTCGTGCCCTAAGGTGAGGGGACCTCGGCTCTGTTCGACAAAAGAGTTAAGATCGATCTGATGCTCGAGAGGTATGAGACAGTCTTATTACAATCAAGGTAAGATTAAGCATAACAATTTGTTGGCTAGCCGGTCATGTGTTGGCACTGAGAAATTGGATCAAGCAACATAATATCGGTGTAGTGTGACTGGCCCTTTGGAGCTTGGTGTATGCCGTGGCAAGTAGCGTTATGTCATCCTATTAACCACGAGACCTAGACAATGTCGGCAACCCCTTCAAAGCACCGCAGCAAACACCAATAGCCCAGTGCACCACTGCTGTGACAACTCATCACCAGTAGAACTTGGGACAGCGTCTCATTCCCCCTTCACCACCCTTCCCTAGTAATACTTTACGAGAATGGACGAGAGCTCTGTGATTTGTGTCTATTTTCTTTTTTCCGTTAGGATGTAAAAATACGTTCACCACGCCATCATCGGTAACATTGGGGTAGCGCTAGCTGTGTCAATATCGTCATGAACTACTGAGCCACACCCAGGTGAAACTTGGTAAGTCTGGGGTGGGGATGTTTGGGAATTTCAATGAGTTTCTCGGTTGGCTGTGAGCAGCCACATTGTACATGCAAGAAGATCGTTCTGCCTCCTCTAGGTCCCTAGGGGGTAGTCAAATCCTAGAGTAACCCGAGCATCCTCTCTAGGTGAAGTAAAGGGGCGGATCCTAGGAGCGGTTGGGACCTAGGAGCAGGTTGGGAAATCGAATATCATCTGAGCACTGGTCGAGGAGAGAGGGCCAGTTTTCCTGGTGCTAGAAACACAATCCAAGACAGCCAGGATTACTGGTGAGCCTCACTGGCTTCCCGCATCCAAGGGAATCAATAAGAAAGAACAAAGTCCAGCTCTAGCGACAGGCTCCGACATTGAATCATTATTCCTACTTGGGACAAAAATCTGCAGAAGGTCCATCAATCACCGCAATTTTCTTTGACATGCCATCTACAGAAAGTACCATATCTTCATCCAAATATTATGCTGTAGTTAATATTCAGCTGATGACTATAGCTAAGAGTGAATCGTTTGAAAAATCAGCTTAGAATGGCAAGTTGAAAATATAGGGGAGTTGATGATCACTCTGCTTTCTGCACTGGGTACTTCAATGCAAATCTCCAGGGCGTTAAATGTAGAATTCTAGTCAATAATATACATTACATACACCGTTCGCAATCTTCCCCATAAATCAATTGCAATATTCCCACGAATCGTAAACTTATGAGTCAGTGAGGACTTGAAGCTCTTCACCCCCAACCCCCCCCCCCAAATATCCCTAGCCTGAGAATCATTTAGGACCATGGTATACTGAATGCATTTCTTCGGTAGTAACAGCCTACGGCGTCCCCGCGTATTTAACCTGTTGTTTTGACATGTTTAAAAGGAACTGGCTGGACTCGACTCACACTGCCAGACTGCTACATCGTGACTCGGCCACCACATGTGGATTGGATCATCGTATTGTTGGTCATTGTTATATTGACCAACCGGTACATACAATGGCTTCAGCAAAGACATAGTTTACCAAGAATACAAAGAGGTCATTCAGTGATTTGCAATATCACTTAAGTCTTGTCTCACAGTCAAAACTGACCCCATGATCCTGATGTCGTTTGTAGTTATGGATAACCCAATAGTACTACATATGATGTAGTGTCAGGTCAGGGATAGACAGACTTGGGTCTTCCAAAGATTTGCAGAAAACCTGAATTGGTAACTTATGGGAATTTCTCAAATGCCACCTATGTAAGGCCCACCACGACCCCTATTCGCCAGCACTCGACCCAACTGGCCAGTAATTCAGGGTCAGTGATTACCTGCATCGACACTCTCTTTCAATAGCTGATTATAGGTGGTTCAAAGTGTTAATGATGTTCAACAAAAGATGAATGAATCGTAGGGATAATTTATAAAATATAAAAAAATGTTTTTTGGCATAATGCAATTCCAATTAGTATTGTTTTTTTTTTGCAGGAGGAACCATCTTTAACGGGCACATTGGGGTGGGGAGTGACAGCACACTTCTCGCAGGTGAAAATGTTTCATATGTGTTTCAGACAGAGTTTCTTACAGAACTAATCAGGCTTCCATTGGTAATCAGAAATGTGCTCACATTCTTTGGGTTGGCAAAATGGAGTTCTTTCCAAATCTACTTTGCCATGTGGTGACCACAATCTACTGAGCCGTAGGCCCAATTGACTCCATATTACGGACCGCCTGTATGTGCGTATTGGCAGTGTATTGATGTCAACCCTGCCCCACAATAGTTGATGCCTTAGTTAAATCCCGGCCTGAGCTGCGATGCAGTTCTGCCTAATTGTCTAAAAAAAACTGGCAACACGACAGCATCTTCGGAACAGCGCAGCACAAGTAATTCCCATCATGCAGGCGCGTCAACGCAAACCCTAGTCATGAATGAGCTCTTGTTGTATTATTCTCGTGGTATATGTATCAAGTGTCTCATCAATGTTTCTGGCCCGTGATGGTGACCCACCAGGACAAGCCTAGGGATATTCAAAAGGATCTGATTCTTGGTGGTTCCAATGTAGTAGGTATGCTCCGTCTATGAGCTACCACCCGAAATGAACTGCTTACTGATGTGTATTCTGGACATCATTGAGACTTTCAAAGGATGATAACAAAATTTTGTGTTAATAGGTCCTTGTACACGCTTTGGTAGCTTTCTAAACAGCCTTTCAAAACTATAATCAATCTAAATATGTTTGTATGGCTGAGACTCATGTCCTAGTGGACCAATAGCAGAATTTGATTGTTATCTATGGCCCCCAGAGGACTGTTTGCCTTCTAATTATGTTGTGACTTGCTCTAGCAGTGGGGCCATGGTAACAGCTACGGTGGGCAGGCGAGGCTCCATTGAGGGTCACGCATTGTGGGGGAACTTCGGTTGCTGGGGTTGTCCATGTGTGTGTGCTAATTTTCTGTTTTTGCTGATATCTTGTCTTGAAATTTTACACAAGATGAATTGGTACAATATACACTACTTCCTCAAATTGAACTAACATTACAAATTGGAAATTTAGGGGTGGGGGAATTGACATTTCATTTTGCATGCTTTCACTATTAGTAGTTGCAATAACGAGTTATTCAAAGTTCATGCAAGGTGCGAAAGTCATGACGACACAAGCCTTCCGTGCATTGGGCAGAAAACGAAAAATGGGGGATTTAGGGGTGAAAAGCTATTTTGGTAAATTTTTATAGTTTTGAAAATATTCTAGGAAATATTGGGGTATATAGGAATTGGATATCTCAATGGATTACTCAATGTAACAAGGACGAAAAGTAATAAAAAACAACAGTTGTGATGCTGGTAAATTTATTGGAACATAAAACAAATTATGGAATGGGGCGGATTTTTTTTTTTGGGGGGGGGGCAAGTTTTTCATGGTTCCTCTTCTCTATTTCCAAGATATTCGGAGATTGGCAAATGACTGAAGATTTCAAATGTTTGAAATTAAGGGACAGACACTGTAGCAAGTCTTCATCCGACTGCTACACGGTGTATATGCTGAAAATTGGAATAAATAATAAATGTCATAGTGCAACTTCTATATTACGAACAATATGGACATTTCGGACCAAACCCTGATCGTACGAGGCACTAGACACCCCCTTTTCTGTCGTTGTAATGCTCTTCATTCGTTAATCAGCGGTGACGGTGATGTGGGTAACACAACAGTACCGCCCAGGAACGATTGTCCGGATGTAGTCGGTAACAGAGTTTGTTTCCGCACTGGTCATCTACCCCACCCACCCCCCCCCACCCCCCCCTCTGACGTTCTTTCACCTCCTCTCGTGGCCACCTGCACCCTATAGAAATTTTCAGGAAGGTCAGTGAGTGCTCTTCCGTAGACGCCGTTTTAAATTAACAGGATGTCCCGTGGTCCAAGCGGTCTCGCGGAAGTTTGGTTGGGTAATCAGCATAGGTTATGCACCTGCATTTACAGCAACAGAGATACTGCACATTAATTCCAACCATCAGATGCAAGGCAGTATTACCCTGTATTAAGAAGTGATGTGAAATGTACTTCTGAAATCTGTAGCACACAAACTTAGGTAGGATTATATGAAAACTTACAAGCTTGTTCAAAGATATTCATATAATTTAATTTTCTATGTGATATTCTTTTGTCTCGCCTTGAATGAAATTAGGAATGGACTTCGGGGTTCCATTTGGGGGTGGTCTGTGTGGTGTGTGGCATTGCGTACTGAACATTAGCCGTTAGGCCTCCCATATGGCCAGAATGGCACTTCCCGACCTATTCAAAGGAGCTGATGCAGTGGCATAGCCACAGTTTGAGACATTAAAAATGGTGGGCATGTCATGAGATTGAAAATGCCCCATTCTTTAAAAGTGCCTGAGTAAATTTCCTTGAAGTCATGTTCAGTAGTCCCACTGACGACGACACATTACTATCGAGCCACATTTTGGGGACATCAACAACAAAAATGTTCTTTCAGTAAATATTGGGAAGTAATCCCTTCACTTTTGCTACCGCTCAATTCTATAATATATCATAGTATCTTGTGGAAATTTGTGCATTTCAGGCGCCGTTGAATGCATTTCGCAACCTAGAATGCTATAACACAACAACCCTTGTGTTCAAAAAATTCGTGTATCAGCATTCTCGAAACTTTCTGGCCTTCGGCATATGTCACAATCCACTCCCTCGGTCAAATTGGCGATATCACTTCTTAACTAAAGGTATCCTGGGGGATTCGCTTATCAGTATGTAGTGCTCTAACCTTACAGGCCTCTTTCCCTTTCTCAAGTTGTGACTATCATCTCACTTGAAAGGGTTCGAGGCAATATTCAAGACATCCTCTTTAGTGATGCCATTGTACCGTGTAGGCGCACTCATAAGAAAAAGGGTATAGTACCAGGCTGTTTCCAAAAAATAATGATTTGGTAACTGTAGCAAAACCCTCATAGTTCTATAAGGCCGCTATAGGGTGAACTATGGTGTTACTAAATGTTTCATGCTATTATTGTTTGGCATACCTGCTAAGATGAGTAGTGTCTGGACTCCAAAAATTATGTACGGTTAATGCGTTACATTTATCTAACCAAATCATGATGGATCGTCATGTAGGCCCAAGTATGATGTGTTTTGTTTTTTTGTGTACTTCAACCCCGGTCAGAATTCCGTAAGGGGGGGGTGGGAGGGAGTGGTGGGGAAAAGTTTCAAACTGACCTTAGGTAAATGTTATGGTTCTTCCTGTGTCCCACTCCTCACAAGGAACACTTGAGCCTGGTAGTCTAATTAACAATAGGGAAACTAGTTCTCCCAGGTTAGGGATAAGCTTGTTTCATTTGCTGAAAACCTGTACACGACTAACGGTTACATCAACACTTAACATATCGTTCTCTGCCTGGCCTACATATGGCTATACTAGTGCATTTAATGTCGTGGAAGTGTAGAACATGCTTGGAAGATTATGGTACCTTCTGACGAGAATATCAAGAAAATCCACCCCCAAACTAATTTTCGAATCGATGACATCATCGGTGAAGAAAATCAATGCAAAATTCACTTTTTCGAAACTGTGTCACATGCAAATGGTGACCCCGATTCGAATAAAATTTCAGAATCGTAGGATAAGTATTAAATGCTGCATTTATTGAGTGAGAGAAAGAAAAATACCTTGCACTCTTAAAAAAATCAAGCACTGCCCACTGACTCGAGAGCAGAAATCATTTGGTTCCCCTTGTTGACGTATTGGTACTTGAACTTATAAATGTACAAGACACAGAACTAGAAGATTTTGGAACTTCAAATTTGTGTTTTAGGGGCTATGAAATAGGTTTTTTTTTCATGGACGTTGTGAATCATCCACTGCACTTGGAGAAATATGTGTTTTCATTTTACAGACCTTAAACTCATTACTTTTGATTACGCGTTTCCTGCGAAAGACACCCAAGAGTGGAAGAAACTTCCCACAAGCTTTAAGTTTTAAACTTCTTAAAATTTAAGGATATCAATTCCCTTGCTGCTGTGTTTTATTCCCTGTCATGGTGCTCACAAACATGAGACAGTACGCACAACCAAAGTCGATCTTGAGATAGCCTACATGTTTGGGTAACACAATAATTGTTCCAACATTACGTAGGTGGAAAGCCCATACAAAAAGTGTCACTCTAGGTAGATTACGTAATTACATGCAAATAAAGAGGGCTGCATATAATGCGCAGTGTCTTGATCTTTAATTAGGGTGTTTGCACTGTTCCACAGCATGATCAGGTTCACACACTGCATAAAAAGTTTCCGTGTTTGCCATATACGCACAAACAGTCGGGCTCAGGGAGTCAAATACAGCCTAGACCTTCTGTGCAATGAGCACTGTTGATGCACAGATGCCTACTATATTTGACAACAAAAATCCTTCTTATTTCTTCGCCAATGTCATGTTACAATTATTTTACCATGTTATTTTTTGCGATTTGTTCCTCCTCGTAGATTCGCCCACTCTGTTCACCACCACGCTCAGACAACAGCGCAGCATCATCCACCAATGCCCTTTGCCGATGACAGTACTGAGAAGGTTAGTTTCTAGCATGCGGCCAAGTCATGAACCTTTTTTGGGGGTCAAGTCAAAGTCATCTGAGGTCAGAGAGGTCAAGTTGTGAAAATCCAGAATGGCCTGGTCCTGATCGAGGTTGAAATTTGGTATACAGCTTTCTTATTGGAGTCGGAGACCCTGTGGTTTGGTGTAACTCATGTCAGATTTGGGGGGAAAAATTTAGAAATTGGGAAAAATTGATAATTTTGGCATATTTCGCCGTTAAACACGATAACTCAATCCACCTCTGGATGGGCTCATTTTTTGTATATGGGTTCCCCATAATGATAAATGATCCCTATGTTTTAGGGTCAGGTTCGAAGGTAATCGAAGTCAAGAGAGGTCCAGTATGAACTGCTACACGTATTTTCAATGCCGGACCCGATCAGGTTGACAATTAGTAAATGGAGGGTACAAGACGCATCGTTTTTTGTGTGGACTTTTTGACAAGCTTAGCTTATCAAGTCAGATTCAGTCGGGATCAGTAAGCCTTTTGCTTTTTTCTGTGATTTTAAAGTTCTCTCATTTGCTTTCGCGCCCCCACGGGAACCCCACTTGTATAGATCTGCTGCATTCCTACCACCCATTTAGTTCTCTTCGGATGCGCTATCACCAGGATCTTGTTGTTCCTCCGACCCACACAAATCGCCATGACGATCATACTTTTGCTAATCTGGCATCGTATAACTGAATGCTCTTTCCCATTTTCGCCATTAAGGGTAGGCAACATCGGTTCCAGTTTCATCATAGTTAAAAACTCGTCTCTTTAACAAAGCTTTTCTTTCTGATTTGTGAATCACTTTAGACCGTGTGCTCGTGTGGGTTTGATTTAGTGCTAAAAATATCCCTATTATTATTAATTATTATTTTTGCAGGGAGCCAATGGACAGCGGGTCATCTATGGATCTCGTCGCCGTTATCGTTTTCGTTGTGGCCGTCATGTTTTTGGTCCGTTGGGATGGCAAGAGCCCATTGAATAATTTCCATCGATGTGGTCTCTAGATTTACTCCTAGCTGTCAGTGCAGTGTTGCCTAACAGTCATGCTTATCTCCTCACGATGATACCCCCAAAATATTTTTCAATCACATCTTCACTTTAGGCTCCTTAAGCCGCTCATATTGAGTAGGATCATTGACTTAATACTTCTGCATGACTTTACTTACTTGGCCAGAACATCGTCTTTCCTCAACTACTGTCCCAATTTGCGGAAATTTTTGTTGTTTTGTTTTCATGTAATGTGGTGAACTGACCAAAGTTTGTACTTTTGAGACACTACTGACCTTGATACCCACCTCTATGCAATGAACTTGCGATTGGTTCCTCATTGTCACCTAGGCTATAGTCCTCAGTATCACCCTATTCTCAGCTTCGCACATGGTTGTCATATGTAATAGTGTACTTGCTCCCTTCGCATTGTCCTCACTTCAGCAAGACATTGTTGTCTTCCTCCGTATTAACGCATTCGTCCCCTCACTGTAATAAACATCGTCCTCAACTTGGAATTACAATTTATTTGTAATCTTGTTGCCATTACCCATGCCTTAATACTTCTGCATGTCTTTTACTTACTTAATTGCCATGCACATCTGTCTTCTCACTAATCTGTCCCGCAATTTTAACAAAGTTTGATACTTTTGAGACCTATGACTTGAGATACCCCCCTCTTGATGCAAGACTTGCATTGGTTCCTCATTGTCACATAGGATATAGTCCTAGGTCGCAACACTATTCTCACTTTAGGCCACAGGGTTGTCATATGTAATAGTGTAACTTTGCTCCTGCATCAGCATGTCCTCACTTCAGCAAACATGTTGTCCCACTGTAGTACGGCATTGTCCTCACTGTAATAAGACATCGTCCTCATCACGCGAATATTGGTTCCTCACTCTTTCAGCAAGACATCGTCCTCACTTCAGTGAGACATGTCCTCACTTTAGCAAGACAATGTCTTCACTTTAGTGAACCATTTCTACTTTAGCAAAGCATTGTCCTCCTTTAGCAAGACATTGTCCCCTCAGTTGACAGCATTGTCCTCACGCGTAATAAGACCTTGTCCTCACTTTAGTCAAGCATTTTCCTCACTTTAGCAAGACATTGTCCGGCCAATGTCGTAAAACATTGTCCTCACTTTAGCAAGACATTGTCCCCACTGTGGTCACACAGTCCTCCTTTAGCAAGACATGTTCCTCAGCTGTAGTAAGACATTGTCCTCAACTGTATTAAGACAGTTTCCTCTTCCACGGTAGCAAGACATTGTCCTCACTGTAGTAAGACATTGTCCTCACTGTATCATAACATTTTGTCCTACTTTAGCAAGACATTGTCCTCATTGTAGTCAGTCAGTGTCCCATTTTGTTCTCTTTAAGACTATATCACGTCCTCCAAGGCATGCACCTCACAAACATTTCTGCCTTGTTTTTCCGATGAATCCAATAATGCGTGTGAGCAAGGCGAAGCCAACCAAGTTTGCTAGCTTCAACCTCAGTATTATCTATAAACCATTAGCTGAAACCAATTCCAATATTTAGACTTGTCATCACTTATCAAATGATCATATTAAGTATATATTGTTTCAAGCTTTTGGGATACTTTTTTTTTTTACTTGTTTTTTATTGCTACCTTTTCAAAGACAGATTAATTGAGAATTAACAGATTATTTGTCAGTCATTGTTGCCATTACACAATTTTTCCCTAGTTTGAAGGCACTGGTACTACTCTCTACTAGTTCATAAGTTTGTATATTTATGTATTTGTCACTTTTTTATCACATACCCCGTCTAATATTCATCACAATGTTTTTTTTTTGTTTTTGTTTTTTTGGTGGTTTCTTTCTCCCCCCACCCTTTCCTCTTTTTTTTTTTTTTTTTTTTTTTTTTTTTTGTTTTTTTCTGGTTTTGTTTCTCCCGCTATAAAAAAATAGATCCCATTTTAGCATTCCTGTCATAGGAATCAAGCCTAGCTGTACTTTGATCTCTGCCACTTAATTTCCTTCAGGAGGTTCATACTAAGTAAGCTATGGGGTGACTTTACAAACCATGTAACTATTTTTCTAACAATTAACTGGAGAATGTTAGCCTTGAGGACCTGCATACCTGCTGAACTGATAACATTAAATGGTTCAAAGTGTTGTATCTGCAGTTTGGTCATGTTGTCATCATTTTTTTGACTATTTGTAGTAGGATCATGGATTTTGTGATGTTGTCTGCAATTGATGTGGTCTGCAACGCCGGCCCGTAACATGTCGAGTCCTCACATTTTGAGACTTCAAAAAGTTACTGCTGGTCCTCAAGTTTGGCTTCAAATGTACATGAATCCCGTCGGAAAAAAGTCACTTATGTGTCAGATTGTGTCAATTTGAGTGACCATGTTACCAAAGGGAGATGCGATCATTCGTACAGATTATATTTGATGAGTAGAGGTAACAGGTGTAATTTTCTGTGGAAATTATGCTTAGCCAGTGTTGTCCTTAGGTTCCCCGATGATTTTTGGTTGGGTCTCTTTCTCGCATTGTGTTTGGAATTATATATTTGTGTATCCCGCGGCGATACAGACGCATCTGTGTTCAGACAATCGTGCTCCTTTCACATGCTCACAGATACTTGATGTGATGTAACAATAGGATTGCAGATCGTCTCAGCTGAACAGGCTCTGATAGAATTTGATTCCCAAAAATCGCCCAGTTGTTGCTATTAGGCAGCAATTTCAGCTCTACGGGAGATTGCTCCACTGAGGGATGGTGCGTGGATAAAGCCGGTACATACGTATAGCAGCCTCTCTGTCCATGGGGAAATTGTAGTGCAGTTTCTTGCGATGAACCGTTTTATGCACACAGTTGTGATTGGACTAACATCTGTTATTGGGTGACACGTGAAAAGGTGTTCTCATAAAAGCCAAGAGACGGCCTTGGTCCCTAGCTGTCTCTAATTGTTCCATTTGAGGTCTATTGACACTAAATGACACTACAATCAACTTTTGGACATTGTCTATTTTCCATTCCTGAACCTTTCATACACCCCTTGCACTCATGCATCTAAATTTTTCAGAAATTCACCTTGTTTGGGGTTGTTCTATTGTTTCAACTCCAAATGAGGAATCCTACTTTCTTTTGCTAACTAGTACAGATGTCTTTACCTATATTATCGATGTACTTTAACATTTATTGATTTTGTGTTGAGGTGTTCTCATATGCAGTGTTGTTTTCCAGCATTAGTTTGCAAATTGTTGACTTTCCTCGCAAAGGGTTTCTTTCAACACCAATTATTCAGATGACTTTCCCACTTCTAGGGCTGGATTAGGGCCAAGGATGTTTACTCATCTTACCTTAATGTTTCCATATGGCATGCTTGCATCATTTATCCTTAGGCAGAATCATGCACTGTCCTGGTATCCATTAAGAAGGTCATGCACTGTCCTGTTAATTCCTTAGCTATCAAGTGCTGTCTGTCCATCCGTTAAGCAGGATCATGCACTATCCTTTTAATCCATTAAGCAGGATCAGCACCATCCTGTACCTTAAGCGGTATCATGCACAGCCCTGGTATCCATAAGCAGGATCAGGCACTGTCCTGTTATCATTGAGACAGATCTGCACTGGCCTGTTAATCCTTAAGCCGGAGCAGGCACCTTTCACTGTTATCCATGTAGGCCGTATCATGCACTGTCCTGTTATCCATTCTCCGGATCATGCCCTGTCCTGTTATCCGTTAAGCAGGATCATGCACTATCCTGATATTCCATTAAGGCAGATCTTGCACTTCCTGTTATCTATTAACAGGATCATGCCCTATCCTTTATCATTAAGAGGATCATGCCTGTCCTGTATTCATTGCAGGCAGGATCATGACGATTCACCATTCTACCAACATCAATTGAGGTGTGGATGAGAATGTTTTGTCATAACCTAGCTGATATCAGATTGGATAGAAAGTGGGTTACAAGTACTTAAAGTAATGTCCTTTTCCTTTCCAGCGGAAAATGCTAATTAAACTAGTGTGATTTGCATAATTTACAGATGGATTGTCTGTCATTCAGAATCTGGCGCCATTTCAAGCTTTGGCCAGGCTTTCTTTGGGCTTTTGGTTCACTATACTTGGCATGGCAAGTGCATGGCACATCAATATTTGAAAGTATGTGATCCGATATACCGAGTTGTGCTGCACATTACGATATTTTGGTCGTGACGTCTGCAAAATTCGCCGTCCCTTGTTCGCTGGACGTCTAGGCAGACGACAATCCTCTTTAAGTGCAATTGATTCTAATTAAGTAAAAAGTTGTTCTGGACATCTCAATGATTCTTCAAGATTCTGAATGGTTTTTGTCGGCTAAAAATCTACCCTCCCTTCCTATCCAATTCCTCAATCAGATTGAAGGGTTTTGAATTACTAAATATAAATACCTTCACAAACCAACACTGGTCGCAAAACAGGCAAGACGACATATATGAACCCGCTTGTTATTGTGTTTCATCTCATCCCATTCAGAGATGTTGAATGTCTTGATGGGTGGAAAACTATCAACTTTCTGACTAACGAAAATAGTACTAACGTAGAAGTAACAAGTGTTGCTGATTTAAGACTTGTCTATCACAACGATAACTTCCAGAAAATGGTTTTTTAATATTTTAATTTATTACGTTCTTGTAGATGTCTTTCAATCACCATAATAGGGATATTTGTAACAATGCGTAAAGTAATTTCTAGATTTTTTACCATGGTGTGATTGTTCCACAGATTGCTATTTTGGGTCCCCGAAGGTGCTACATTAATGAGCTATCTGTTTTGATCTGAATGTATCAAAATATCCCCGTGGACCATGTCTTCAAAATTGTAATCCGGGAGATTTTTTTTTCTTCTGCCAGGGGCTGGGGGTTATTTAGCCACAGTAGATTATGTATGAAAGTGTGAGGCGGTATGCTCCGGTCCAATTAGCACTACGTTTGTTTTCTCTCCTTGGCCACATCTTAATGACTCTTCGGGAAAAAGTTATTGTATGTTTCCGAACTGCTAACTGGCACTAAGGCCAGCTATTGTTCCATCAGGTTACCTTACTGCTTACTTCATTTCGGAATCCCTTTTGTCCCGCCTGAACTTCTGATCAGAAGAGCCTAGGTAACAATACGGCAGGACAATGTCATGTACAGTTCTTTTCAAACTAGTGCATGTGAGAAGGGAATATAAAAACCACACACCCAAATTTAAGAAGTTCAGCATGTTGCTTCGTTGGGTTGTTTCTCCCTCTTTCCTTTGGAAAAAAGGAAAATTTTGAAGGAATGCTCTGACCACCAATGGGAAACAAAGGCCGTTTAAGACCCTAAACAGTCAGTTACTGTTTGCATTTTACGCCAGTGATACCAGAACGCCCCAAAATATCTATGCACTTTGGAATGGCCGAGATTATTCCTTAATGGTGTGACTTACGCTATTTTTGTTCATAAAGGGTTTCTTCAAGTGTATTGGTATTACATTGACTACATATGACAGATAATCTCACGCTTCCCCTCCTCCCCCTCGTGTCAACGCAATTTGGCGAAGCTGATTGTGCGTAATTAACATTACTGATGAACTGGAATTTGGGCTTCCTATAATGTAACAAAAGTCAAGTCGTATTAACTCCTATAATACTGCACTTAACATGCTTAGCACGGGTGTGCTACCCGAACGCACCCACACAGGTGGAGACATATCAAATCTCAATCTAACAATCTGTAAATCACTGCAATGATTAGCCAGAGTATTTGTGAAGTAACATGGTGAATGCACTATAATTTGGATGAAATATATATATACATATATATTGGCACTTGATGTATACAAATATGTATATATGGACCCAATTCTATCGAG
>JAODTK010002828.1:0-10465 GCA_026419785.1 Sclerodactyla briareus | reverse complement strand
CGACACACTGACAAGTACGACATGGCTTCACTATGAGAGTTCAACACAAAACCAGTTCTAAAGCATTATAAACACTATTCGATGATTGCAGTACATTAATAATAGTGATGTACCGATGTCACACAAATAATGTTTAGGTATGTTTCTCCCGCGTTTTTCTAGCATCCCTATCCTGTTAATATTACACAAATTATGACAACTTTGTGTGGGTTTTTGGCACCCTGCTATGTTATACCTTGCATGCACTGGTGTACAGACCGATCATTGGACTAAAAAGTTTTCCAAACTATTTCAGGGAATGTTAATTTGCTCTTTAGCTGCAAAGTGACAATCGTGTACACAAATGAAAACATGTTTCCTCTCAACGGAATAGATATTCAACGCTATTACACTTCAAAAAAGGCTACATTCTGTGGTGCTAATAATATAAAAAGTTGTCCAGAAATATTTGTTGATGGTTCCATGCCAGTTTGACTTATACAGATACTGTTTTGACAAGGCGCAAACATTTTTTTGTAGTTTCTTGGAAATTATCATTCGTGACAAGAAGTTATATTACGCTCTGCTATCACACTTTGAAATGTCTACATTCTGTAGTGCTACCAATAAAAAGACACAAGTGAAGGTATTTTACATTGTTAGATTCATCATGTTGATTTGACCTAATCATTTTCCAATTTCAATGAGGTGCATTGTTTTTTGTATACTTCTTGTATTGTAATCTTGATAAATGATGCATGGCCATCGTTGTACATCATCGCATAGTCAATGTAGAGTACTAGGGCGCTCTCTCTTTCAGTGTTGCTCTGTGTCCCCCCACCAGCCCCCCCCCCCCCCCTCCTAAGTGACCAACTTAGGTTTATATTCTCCCATCTGAGGGCTATCAGTGTAGGTAATCCATAGAACAGTGTATGCTATTAATACTCATGTAGAGATAGTTCATATGCCAGTGTGTGAGGGCCTCTGCCCTGAGAGAGGAGTCCTCTATCACGTCTGCTTTGTTCACTCGGCAGTCGATGAATAACGTGCCTAGGCATTCATGTGACCGGGATTGCTCAGTCAGTATGGAGTATTCCATTGAAACACAGAGATAGTCTGTAAAATGACTTGGATGACGTGTTTTGATTATGTAAGCAATCCTACCACAACACATGTACACATACATGCACATACACACACACACACATACATGCACCCATATCTCCACTCCGTTCGCTGACGCGGTTTATGTTGTTATGAAAAAGTAATATCTGTCGCTCATGTTTACCAAAGTATAATGATAGGAACACTTTAGTAAGAGGGCGATGTTACTCTTCATCCAATCCAAGAAATAACTAATTCAGAATCGTCTTTCTTCTCCAGAGTGAAATGGTCACGTGAAATATTTTATACATTCATTACATTAGGGGAATCAGATCCTCAAACAGATTTTCAGCCTATTCTAGTGTATAATCTGACACAATCTGCTAAATCCAAATTACACCTGGTGACTCGAGGGCTCCTGTGTAGAGTCTGTGGACAGCATTTGCATCATAACCCCAGTGATACTATCAATTATTTTATGTGAAATGAAAAATATCTCAAGGAAGCAGCATGAAAGAATCTACTAATTTGAGGTGAGCGGTTTTATCTTACAAAACATTGGTTGGAGGATCATCAGTTTTTATGGATCCCATCCTCCCTTAGGTACACTCACAGCAGTAACATGAGTCGTATGATATATGGAGCGCGCAAGATGGTCATAGGATAATACACTCATTCCATAGATAGGCCTATTTTGTGCATAATAGGGAAATCATTCAATATAAACGATTCTGCTGAAAACAAAATATATGGCTATGGGAGAAAGGTAAACCAGAGGATAGTACATTATCGTTTCCGATGGTGGAAAGATCACGTAAAGTGCACACTTTTACGGAACTCATTATCAGAATTCTGAGCAGTTAACTGTTAACAATGTTTTTTCGCCCATGCAATCGTGTGTACCAATATAAATAATGTTCATCGTGACATGAAGTCGTACTAACTTGAATACATAACCTGGGGTTAAGTGTAACTAACAGATGAAGATGGTGGGTAATGAAAAGAGAGAATGAGAAACATATAACTTGAATAAACACGGCTGCTCAGATGGGTATTATGGAAATTTGATGCCTGCTCGACAATAACAATTTTACAATTACAAATCCATTAACTTCATTTGTGAATACTCCTCCCGAGTTTATCCCATCAGAGTACAGGAGGCCAAGTTTTAAATTTGTGAATTATGAGACATCTCATATCAATATTTTGGGTGGTCTAATATTGCATTGTGGTAAACTAGCTTGTAATAAAGTAATATCAAACAGGATACCGCAAGCGCAAAACTAGTAAGAATACATGTGGGTAGCCTAGGTAAAGTTAATGAATATAGTCATATGGAGGTATTTGCTATATATTGAGTTCGTAGGATTGTGTTTTGTAAAGTGTGATTATGAGGGGAAAACATGTGCAAACAGGATACCGCAAGTGCAAAACTAGTAAGAATACATGTGGGTAGCCTAGGTAAAGTTAATGAATATAGTCATATGGAGGTATTTGCTATATATTGAGTTTGTAGGAATGTCTTTCAAGACCACAAAACAATTACATACATCTATTTCTCATTTTCCTCATGTTGATGATATTTTTCTACATGCACATACACACACACACACATACATGCACATACACACACACACACATACATGCACATACACACACACACACATACATGCACATACACACACACACACATACATGCACATACACACACACACACATACATGCACATACACACACACACATACATGCACATACACACACACACATACATGCACCCATATCTCCACTCCGTTCGCTGACGCGGTTTATGTTGTTATGAAAAAGTAATATCTGTCGCTCATGTTTACCAAAGTATAATGATAGGAACACTTTAGTAAGAGGGCGATGTTACTCTTCATCCAATCCAAGAAATAACTAATTCAGAATCGTCTTTCTTCTCCAGAGTGAAATGGTCACGTGAAATATTTTATACATTCATTACATTAGGGGAATCAGATCCTCAAACAGATTTTCAGCCTATTCTAGTGTATAATCTGACACAATCTGCTAAATCCAAATTACACCTGGTGACTCGAGGGCTCCTGTGTAGAGTCTGTGGACAGCATTTGCATCATAACCCCAGTGATACTATCAATTATTTTATGTGAAATGAAAAATATCTCAAGGAAGCAGCATGAAAGAATCTACTAATTTGAGGTGAGCGGTTTTATCTTACAAAACATTGGTTGGAGGATCATCAGTTTTTATGGATCCCATCCTCCCTTAGGTACACTCACAGCAGTAACATGAGTCGTATGATATATGGAGCGCGCAAGATGGTCATAGGATAATACACTCATTCCATAGATAGGCCTATTTTGTGCATAATAGGGAAATCATTCAATATAAACGATTCTGCTGAAAACAAAATATATGGCTATGGGAGAAAGGTAAACCAGAGGATAGTACATTATCGTTTCCGATGGTGGAAAGATCACGTAAAGTGCACACTTTTACGGAACTCATTATCAGAATTCTGAGCAGTTAACTGTTAACAATGTTTTTTCGCCCATGCAATCGTGTGTACCAATATAAATAATGTTCATCGTGACATGAAGTCGTACTAACTTGAATACATAACCTGGGGTTAAGTGTAACTAACAGATGAAGATGGTGGGTAATGAAAAGAGAGAATGAGAAACATATAACTTGAATAAACACGGCTGCTCAGATGGGTATTATGGAAATTTGATGCCTGCTCGACAATAACAATTTTACAATTACAAATCCATTAACTTCATTTGTGAATACTCCTCCCGAGTTTATCCCATCAGAGTACAGGAGGCCAAGTTTTAAATTTGTGAATTATGAGACATCTCATATCAATATTTTGGGTGGTCTAATATTGCATTGTGGTAAACTAGCTTGTAATAAAGTAATATCTAACAGGGTGAGCGATATCAGCCTTAATCTTGGTTGGTGGGTTATCGATATCAGACAGCTGAGCAGTATTTCCTATATTGAATGTTTATCCATCAATAGGTTCTTGGGCCGTGGAGTAGGGACTGTTTGTTCCTGAGCTGGTTATATTTTCAGCCGACGATGGTCCCCCTACCAGCTAAATGAACCAATGGTTAGTGAAACATTAAACACAATAGGTAGAGTTATAATTTCAATCATTGTTGATTTACTGTTGATAATGATTTGATGAACCATTCATCCTGATGCCCAATTACCAGGTTAGTAATACCAAATACCTGAACACTGGCAATGTACCTTACATATAGCTCCGTGCAAGGCGTATAGGGAGAAACCAGACACAACCGGAGTAAAGAATTTGATCCTCGCAAGTAGACAATCTCCTGCAACAATTCCCCAACACTTTCCCAGTTTCCTCATCAGCGGAGTGGGAGGGGGATCCTAATGGAAGGGAGGGGTGAACGTAATGCATTGCCCTCCCCTCTCACCTCCACCACTCCTCCGGGCACCGCTGTAGTCCTTCAACAAGGGTAATGAGTTATATATGGGTATATATGCCAGTTTGTATAAACACATGCTTGATTCAGATGAAACTCACTGTATAGCGTAGTTGTTTTCTGTCACGTGACATGTGTGTAGCCAGCAGGTAAGTATGACTTCTCATCGTATTCATTAGCACATGACCTAACAACTACGTGCTACGTAATTAGGCAATTTCAAAACTGGTACCTCCTAGACGAGTAGAAATGACACTTCTATTGTCCTGAAAGTTGTGCTCAAACATGTTCGAAATCTCCTATATCTTATATACAGACCAACTACCGCATACCGTTTCCCCTCAAAAAATAATAAAAGTATCTTGGTCGACCTTTGCTAAACTATCATCGAATGCATTGAATAAGCATCACAAATCGCGTTCATTCGCAATTCTCTGATTAGCTTATGGATCACCAGAAATAAACAACTGTATTTTATCTGACCAGTAATTGTATAATGGTTCCACAGGGTAACCAGCCTGTGATGATAGGTGACTGATTGAGTGACTTGAACTGATCCAGAAACCAGCACTCTGTAAGTGTATTCTAAGTGACCACACATTATTTTTGAAGTACTCAATTTATTGGTAATATAAAAGATTAAATTTGTTGAAGATTTTGCCTGGTCAGCACAATGAACCCCACATTACATACACATTAATGAAACTGATTCTATGGAGGTATTTGCTGAATAATGAGTTTGTAAGACTGTGTCATGAGTTGCGATTAGAAGCAAAGAAAGAATAAAAACTTGCAGCAAGTTAATGCGCGCATAAAACTAGGATGAATGCAAGTAAGTAGCCTAGGTAAAGTTAATGAATATGGTCCTATAGAGGTATTTGCTATATATTGAGTTCGTAGGATTGTGTTTTGTAAAGTGTGATTATGAGGGGAAAACATGTGCAAACAGGATACCGCAAGCGCAAAACTAGTAAGAATACATGTGGGTAGCCTAGGTAAAGTTAATGAATATAGTCATATGGAGGTATTTGCTATATATTGAGTTCGTAGGATTGTGTCTTGTAAAGTGTGATTATAATGGGAAAACATGTGCAAACAGGATACCGCAAGTGCAAAACTAGTAAGAATACATGTGGGTAGCCTAGGTAAAGTTAATGAATATGGTCATATGGAGGTATTTGCTATATATTGAGTTTGTAGGAATGTCTTTCAAGACCACAAAACAATTACATACATCTATTTCTCATTTTCCTCATGTTGATGAAATTTTTCTACATGACACAATACATGTATCAACATATTGTAGAACCAATTTCATTGAACATGTGATGGAATACAGTTATGATTATAAACGCATACTTACTCCAGCTGCTGATACTCTCCTCAGTTCTTCCACTCCTCGCTGTTGGCTGAGCTTGTTCTTGAGTATCGTGATCTTCACTGCCTGATCTGCCTTCAACTTGTGCTCCTGTAATAGGAAATAAACCATTATGACACCATTCAAGAGTCTTAGTTGACCATGATTGCTCGAGAGGTTCGCTCCTAATTATATATGTTTCAGGGACTGGAATATTCTTCACTGGGGTGATTATAGTCTGTCTGCAATAGGCGCTGTGATGAAAGTGATGCTATGAAAAATGAGAATGCAACTTTGAGTAGTGGTCCCTAGTCATATCTTTGGCTGATAGACCTTATTTTTTTCCACAAAATGAGAATTAATGAAAGTACACATAACATCCAAATAATCCACCACACAGACAGGTAGATCATTTTGACCGGCACAACCAAGGTCTGGGTTGTGATTGCCCAAGTTAGGTCAAGAGAAAGCAGACCCCCCCCCCCCACTTCAGAAACAAGTGAATTCACATTTAGAAGGAAAAAGACTCACCTATCCCGTAATGATCAGGATTTAACACCACGCAGGTTAGTGGTTTTCTCCTACAGCAGTATAGTTACAGTATTTGCCAATCGATAGGTAATCATTTTCAATGTAGTAAGTTAAGATAGGATCTGCCCAAGGTTGTACAATAATTTCCACCATTCTGTACTTATTCAGGATAATAATTAGTTTACAATTATAAAACGCCTCTTGCAGATATGAAGCGCCTATAGACAAACTGACACAGCGAAGCGATTTCAGGTGCTTCTCGTACACAGGCGAAAATCTATTTTTGTAATTCCTACTGGAGAAAACCTGGCGTCTATACCACCACACCATAGGGATGAGCTTGATCCATCTAATTGGTAGAGGTGTACTGTGTTCACCACGCGAAAATTTGGCCCGAAACGAGTATAATTTTTTCACATATTTCCCCCTTTTTCATACCAAAATGGCCCGCAATTGCTACACTGAAAACAATAGGGTTCTTGAACTCCTCGCAAAAGAGCTGCAATACGAATCTCAACTTAATTGGACTAAGCACTCTGGACTCATCAATGTTCACCAAGACTTTGACCTCTGTTGACCTCAGATGACATTTGACTGATCAAAAACGATAGGGGTTATGTACACATTTGAAAAACCTATATAACAAGTATGAGCTGGTCCGTCCAGGTGGAATCGGTTACATATTCACAAGACATGCGTCACACAACACACCACACACACACTGTATGACTGCATTAAATTACTCTGATTCGTCACTGAACAACAATCTTCAGGAGGCTGTGCCTGGGGAGAATCCGGTGACTCATACATAAGCTAGGAGATAGGAAATTACTTATTGGTATTTGAACAATTATAAGGTCAAAATTTGACGATCTTGTTGCCACTGATCGTCGAACAGTGCATATAAGGCCCTCTTATGCAGTTTACATGGCTATTTCATCTGTCTTCATATTGCTTTTTACAAAGAGGTAGGCGTGTTTTACGCTGCATCGTCATGGTTTCCCAAACCTGGTTTTTGCCACTTTGCAACATTTCGTCGTACGTCCTGTTCACTGTTGGTTTATATGCTGTGTGAAAACCAGGACTAAGTTCAGGAGTGTCTGGATACATTTTATTCTAAACTTTCCAGCTACGCCGGACACAATATCCACGTCTGGCTGCCAAAGAGAACCCTTGGCCACACTCCCTCAAAATTGCCCTGATCTTCTTCTTTTTGTTTTCAAAACTTCAACCTACAGGTGTCACCTCTGTGTCTGTAAAACGTAGTACTATAGTTGCGATTGCAAGGCCAAATTGTGTTCGAATTTCACACAGCTCTTTATGTAGGATACGTGCAAAGTACGCTTCGAGGTGGTCATTATTCATACCTTAGTTCGTTCGATTTCGCCGCCACTTGTTTCATTTCCTCTTCTGAATCGCGCACTCGGGAATGCAACACGTTAAAGGCAAAACCCCCTATATTATGTTAACGCTGTAATTACAATCCACACAACGCGATATGTGTGTTATCACCTCTGTTGTTGTGTGAATTTACCTTCATTACAATCCCCATTGCAATATCTGGCATACCATGGGTGCGCTGATAGTATTTGTCACTTCTTCTGAACGCGCCCCTCGGGAATGTAACACACGTAAAAGGCAAAACCCCCCAAATATTACGTTATCTGTATTACACATCTACACAGATGCAGAATAGGTGTGTTATCAACCTTTGTTGTTTGTAAATTTACCTTCAATTACCCCATATGCAATATCTGGCATACCATGGGTGCGCTGGTGGAAACTGAATAATTTCCCTTAGTTAATCACTCGTGATTTGCCATAGTATTCTCAGTGTTTTCCCTTACTTTACCTCATTAATACCATAGTAAAGGTTTATGACATTATGTCATTATGTAGTGGGGGGGCACTGAACAGAATAATGGCATAATACTTCCAAGCTCCAGTACCAAGATCCATTCATTCGAGAGAGGTCATGGTTACTATGTTGGGTGGAAACAGATGAGAATTAATAATTTCATGAAATTATGATGCAATACTAAGGCCACTAGAATGATAAAACCACATCTTGTACCAAAGAACCTCACGAATAGCATTCCTACGATTGTCTCAATTTCCATTCGATACATGGTGTTTGGCTCCTATGTGTGAACTTTACGACACCAAACATACGGTGTAGTTCGTAATTTAATCGATATGATTTGGCGACTACAAGATTTAAAAATTAGAGCACCGATGGTGTGTCGCCAGTCGCGTCACAAAGGTAGTTTGCAGAGGGGTCAGAGATCCGATCGTGCACCCCTGCCACCCCCAATCCCACCCCGCTGGACCACATCACCTGTTTCTACTCTTTCTAGATATCAACTGAGGTACGGAACGTAGGTTGGGACGGGGTTACACTGGCGACTAACGAACTTGGCTACCTCCATTGTGTGGCAGCTCCCCCACCCTACTCTACCCCTACCTATTCTTACATTCATATTCACTATTTCACATTTCACCTTCTTTATTTCCTTTTTTTGGAGGATATATAATTTTTTTTAATGTACCTTCAGTCATACAGGTGCCAAAAGCCAGGTCTGGCCCCTCAAAAAACTATTCCACACATCTGCCCATGATCAGCTTCTGGTTTCTCAATCCTTCCATGCTAATTGCTAGAAGTCAATTCTGAGTCATGCTACTGATACACATGCACTGCAAGCAAATGCCGCGCAGCCCTTAGCATTTTGGCGACATTGTCCCAAGATACAAGAACATTGAATATTCCTGATGTCTCCAGTGTTTTTGAATGCCACTGTCATTGTCGCATTCTGTCCTCAGTAGCATCCTGCAACTTCATGACAATTTTGCTCCATTGAATTCACCGCTGTGAATTTGTGCAGCTGTTTCACACTTCCGATGGTCTATTGATCACATTCAAAAGTCAGGGTTCACATCGCTCTTAAATAAAATCAGACATCAGAATCAAGTAAAAATACTAGGAGATGGGCCCTTCTCGAATTGGGGGTAGTTTGCTTTGGTGTCATAATTTCAAGGAATTTCTTACGTTGGCGGACCCTACAATATTTGAACTAGTAATAGGTCACACGGCCGCGCTGACCAGACGCCGCTGGCATACCTCATTATATGCCCATATGTACTAAGATCCAGTCCCTCCGAGAGAGGTCATGAACTACTATGATATAATAATATCAATCACGAGAATTATATGCCATATTCTGTCATAGAATGATAAATAAACCAATTAGGGGTTCGATGTAACGTTATATAAAATTAGCATACTGTACCAGAGAGCTTCAGTATACTTTCCCATAGTATAATTTACATTCATTCAGTCATGTTGCAGATATATGGATGTTTTACCATCTTTGGTGGTGAACTAAGACAACCATATAGGTTTTTTAGTTGTAGACTTCATCGATATAATTTAACTTATACCAGATTTGAAAACTAGAGCACCGATGGTGCTGTAAGCCATGACGTCCACCAAAGAATAGTTTTTAGATGGGGTCCAAGAGACCCGATCTGCGCCCCATCCCCTGGAGGAGGCTGAGCCATCCACCTGTTTTAGATTCCTCTAGCCATCAACTGACGTATGGAAAGAAGGTTGGCGAGAGGTTACACTGGCGACTACAAAAACTGCCACCTTGTGCGGCAGCTCGCCCAACCCTACTCTCACCCACCTAACAATTTTTTACACGCCAATTCACTATTCCACATTTTTACCACCCCTCTTTATTTATTGTTTTGGCAGGGGGGGGGGTGAGACATAGATATTTGTTTTTTATGTGCCTTCAGTGGCGCCAGCTGACCTCTGAAGCCTGTCTGCTCCAGGCATACAGGCCGGCAAACCATCCAGTCTCTCGCCCTCAATAACTTGTCACAAACACCATGCGGGCCCATGTTCAGCTTTCTGGATTCTTTAATACTTGCTTTTAGTATGTTATTGGCTGCATGACCGCTTGCATGGAAGCTGCTGATGAGGCATGCAATGCATGCAATATGCACGCAGCGCTGAGCAATTACCAAACATTGTCCT
>JAODTK010002826.1:0-10199 GCA_026419785.1 Sclerodactyla briareus | reverse complement strand
CTGACCGTGCCACCGTGAAGTCGTTCATACTTGCCTATTTTCACACTTGTATGGACTTCACTTGTGTATCCCTGGGGGGTTCATCGTGATTTCTGTATCCTTCTGTACTCTTTCATACATGCTGTACAACTACAAGTAGTGAAAGTGGGAGAGTATGGTTAATAATAACAGGTACTATGGCCATGGCATGTTGTAATTATGTACTCTTTTCTTATAGGATTAAGACGACTTAAAATACAGGCATGAAATCCAATAAGCATGTAGACTCTATGGAGTCTGCAATTCTTTTGTGTAATTTCCATGACGATCATTCGCACACATGGACTAGAATTTGTGCCTGTTACAAGCTAAAATGGTTAAAAATCATGCTTTTTCCTGAATGTCCCAATTATTCCTCAAAAAATTACGCTTGGGTCCTACTCCCCATGCACTTTTTCAACCTGACCAACAAACTATTCCACTTACAACTCATTGAGATAACCAGTTCTGTCTCGACTTCCGAATTAAGAAAGAAACAGTTTCCTTATGTCTTATATGTTATGGTCACACACAACCAACAATCCCGATAGCCGGCCCTTCCTTCAACGATCCAACAATGACAAACACAATATTTTGGGGGGCGATAACACCTTGACATACGTGTAGAACTGACTATTGTACCATTGACCCCAGTTAGAGTCTTCATTTATGAGCTATTTAACACATTAGAGAGGCGCTACTAGACATGTTCTCGCTGAACAAATACAGTTGGAAGGACACAAAATACCCTAATACAGCGCCGAGTGTTACCTATGCCATGTGAAGACATATCGATTCCCTTATAGACGTCCTACACCGCCCTAACCATTCAACCAACACTACTCTTTGCCCATTTTACCATTTTAAAATAGAAATGACAAGAGGGTAAGAAACAACACAGCTCCTCGCCTTGACATGGCAACAATCCCGACATTTATCCCTCCAAACACATGTTTATTAAGCCGAGAGAACCATGGCAAAAACTGTGCCAAGGTCAAGCTTGCATCAATCTAGATCACCTTCAGGACACTACGTCATGGGCGATGCGTTCCAAACCTGAGGTCTTAGATTCCATTCTTGATGATTTTGGGTTACACTTTCCGCGCACAGGTGCGCGGAGTGTAGCAAACTTAAAGGAGCGCGGAAATACAATGAGGATCCTGTCGATGCATAGTCTGGAGTATCATATGACATACTTATTCTTGTTTGGGATAGGCTGAATTTCCGCTTTTCAAATGGGTTGATCTTTCTTTGAAAGGCTTTTGATTCTGTTTTCGATGGGTTGGTTCTTTTTTTCGATGGGTTGATTCTGTTTTGATGGGTTGATTCTTTTTCGAGGGTTTGCTTCCAATTTAATGAATTTTGTTACGTTTCGCACTCCTTAGCGAAGTCACGGCCAGTTTTCAACGTTTTTTCAACGATTTTCTGTTTTCTCCACAAGAATTGACCCTTCGTATTTGTTCGAGGTTGATTCGCTGTTTTCTTCTTCCCATAGGCGCGGCGGTGCCAGTCTTTTGCAAGAACGTGGTGCTTATGGTTAGTCAGTGGGAGGGAACTTGATATAAACTGCTTTACAGCTAGCTACTGTTCAGGTTGACCGATCGTCGGTCATCCAGTCCCATACACGGAAAGTTCATCCGGCTCTATACCCCACAGAGGGATAATCGACAGCTTGCGGAAAGTCGCCACAATCTGTGACGCAGATGTCAGACGTAAATACCATCTTCTGCTAATGATATACTTTGCGCTCATATGGGCCCCAAAAATGCGATTGAATAACGCCCCGTAGACAACTGGAACTATTCCCGTCCAGTAAATGTATAATTTAATGGGTGAACTCCTTTCTTGACCCTGCGATTCAGTGAGATACACACAAACGGCTCGAGATATAATAAATATTCTATCCAGTGGACCAGATTTGGCTTTTTGAATTCCTTGACGTATTCAGTTGACTTGTTCAGCCGATAGTAGGAATGATGAGGTGTTTGGAACGTGCAGTTACACTGGGGTTGTGGGTGGTAGATTTATGGACGGATCCGCTCCGAATTCCAAACATGGAGCCTATACTACTGTTGTTTTGGAGGGGGCGCATACTGCCTTCCCACATGAGCAGTGCACTCTGGGCCAGTGTTAGGGATGAACCTCTTCCAAACTATTCTTACATCTATGTGACTCGCATATATACTCTTAAGCAGTTAAGCATTAAACACACTAACGGTTAGGAATGTGCTACAGTGGATTAAAAAAGAGGACAACAGTGTTTACAACATATTAGGTGTTTCAAAAGTGGTTGTCACAGTGAAATAAGTGTTTTAGGTCACCTGTTCATTTTGAAACACATGTGTGGAGTAGGAAGACAATATTCGGTACCCCACAACTGGAACATCTCCGTTTAGGGGCAGTTTTTGTGACCAGGTTATCAGGTTAAAACCGAGAGGCTTAATAGTCTTGGGCTATCTCTAAACAAAACGCAATAATGATAATTCCCCCCCTCCCAATAAAAAAAAATCATCATGGCTGATAATCTACATAAGTTTTCACACCATTAATTTTTTTCTTAAGCGACCCCTTCGGTGTGCATTCGTTATTTTGCTGCGGAGATCAGCTCTAAGTCCATCCTGTCTCTCTCCTTTTCGTTTCGTTCGTTCGTTCGTTCGTTCGTTCGTTCGTTTTCGTTCGTCCGTTTCGTGTTTCGGGGTCCTTCTGTTCGGCACTGTTCTTTCACGTTTCCATCATAACTTCTAAACCATACATGCGCTCAGGTTGAAACTTGGTGGGTGGATGAAGTCTGTACTGGACTAGCGCTTAGTACATTCATCGTTCGCCAATCTGGAGCATTACCCATCAATATTCTTATTTTCCTAGGAAGTTGGTGTTATTAGATTCTAATTTAAATCCAATATATACCAATTTCCAACTTTATTTTGAGCTCTCTGCCTGCCAGACGCGTTTGTTTACAGTACTCCATCCTCTGCTGAGCAGAAGTTGTTTACACTGTCTATCAGAAGTCCAGTTCAGCAGAATAGTGGACATAAAACCTATGTCCAGGGGGGTGCTGATTGGTCTTTCATCGCCCTCTGCCCTGTTTACATCTAGACCCTGCATCCACAGGATTTGTTTACATCACAGTCTCAGTTCAATCTCAGTGGTGGGTGGCACCTAGAAATGGGGGCGTGCGCCATCCCCCCACCTAAATGGTTGCTGGTAACTTGTGGGTGAGTTCAACTATAACTATGAGTGCGACAAGTTAGATATTTCATTTCTTGTGGGAAGTTGTTTCCAATGTTCACTGCCACAGGCTAGGAATGGTCACTTGGGGAGTAGACCAATATAGGATATGTGGTAGACATGTTCCACGCCATTCCATGGTTATGACCGAGGTCAGTAGCGAGAGGTAGTGAATGTGAACACACACGATAAATGTGAAATGGCGAAAAAAAAATGCAGTGTATTTGCCACGAGAGTTTTGCTGTCCGCAGTACCACGACGTTCGACTTGCACTTGTTTCAATAGTCAGTCATGCTCGCAAGGAATTTCACGCCGAATTATTGGTGCGCGTATTATCTCATCGATCTCAACATAAGCCAGTTAGTGGTTGTAAGATGCAGCATGCTCACCATGAACAGTCAGAATAGGAATAGACGAGATTCCCCCAAAAGCAATTTCGTTAACAGGTTTATCTTTTTAAAAAAAAACTGTCACCACTATTTGACAACGCAAATAATTCATCCTGTTTCCAGATGTTATTGTTAAAAAGTATGGGCAAGAATGGGGTGGGGGGTCTGGGCGTTTGTTGTTGGTAGGATTTGTAATTTTCGGCAGGGAATCGTTGCACACTGTAGGTTCAACGTTCGAACTGTAATTATTCCTCATGACTTTGACACAATATCATATCATCTCATAAACTGTCACTCCGAACGGCGGATGCGTCAAGAATATCTGTGGCCGTTAGGGACTCTTCATTGGCATGTGGACGTGGCTGCTTTGGGTATAGTGTCCATGGGTACATGTCACCAACTAATGCATGTGGGCTGAGGTGGGCAATTGGGTCTCATTTTGGGTGATGTAGTGATTAGCATGGAAAAGGTTTTCAGGAAAAACGGGTCGCGATCGAAGACCTAGTCAACAGGTGGCGGGGATATTAATGAACATGAACGTTCACCCGATGTCTGCGGACCATGTTATAGAATTGAGTTAATATAGCCAGACGTCACGTATCGACTCAATCCGGGCACGCTGGCCAAAGTGTTCACAAATCGATAAATCAATCGTGAAGAACCCCGATTTTCCATAGGACCTAAACTTCAGGAACTTTGTCGAATTCCCGTCAATACTTCTGAATGTTACTGATAATACCATTGGGGGAGTGGGGCAGTTCGAATATCTGTATGATACCTGTAAAAACTGAAAAATTATGAAAAAGAAAAGAATAACTGGCACATTCTTGGTAGTTTTATGTAAGGATATACTTCCTTTCCCGTTCGTTATAGGTCTCAAGGGCGGCGATCATGGGGGGGGTGGGGGGGGGGGGTCGGGGGAAGGGGCGGGGAGGGGGGTCCCCAATATTTTGGTTGGGGGCTGGACGCAATGCCATTTTTTTGTCCCCCCCCAATATTGGGCCCAACTGTTATTCCGCTGACACGCTCCGACATATTCCAGATTTCTCGGAACCAGAATTTAAGCCTTCATGCGCGGGAGTGGGTCTAAGGCGAGTTATAGGGTGAATTTAATATAGACAGATAGTTGTACGTTATGTGGACGGACCTATCCGCTGTGTCTCCACTCTTCAACAGAAACTACCCGTCATTGATGGTTGGAGGGAAAGGTGCGAATTATGAAATTGTGGCACATGTCATGACTCCGCCTTTTGATGAGCATCTTGTTATATTAAGTTGTGAAACAATAAGTGTGGCGAGGATTCCTTCCCATGTACTAACCGACCGGGAGTAGGTTAATGGCATGTTGAGAGTGGCTAGTAGTTAATAATAGTTATAACTCGGACCATTTTACTGCATCCATAAGTTAATCCCCCCGAAGTTTGGCCCCTCCCCAACTCTCAAGTTGGGTTAAGCCTGCCTCTTCACACCGATGCCTTTTTGTTGGAGGGCAAGTCAGTGTTGCTTAATAATACAGAGAATATGTCGCGGTAAGCTTGGAAATGGGAGAATCTGCTTAAGATGTTTGGTGGTGAGACTGAGGATGGAAGATGGCCTTACCCAAAGAGAATGCATGCCTCTCACCTATTGATAGGGTTCTCTTCCATTTCATAAATACCTTATTTTGTGATGTTAAGAACGAACTTAATCATTATATCATTGAATATTTTTCTTAAGGTGTTAAAAGCAACCAAGTCACAATTGGGATTGTCTCACGTGGAAAGTAAATGTTACGCTGACTGTACACTGGTTCATGTACTGTAAAGTATTGAAAGACAAGCTACAAAGTTTTACTGTTGCGCCACAATTGAAAGTTTGTTCAGCCTTTTTTAGGTGATACACCAAGTTATAGCGTAGGCATAGAATGTATGGGCTTCAAATTGGTCAATCATTGACTGAGTGCCACCCCCTAATCATGTTTTCCACAATGGCCACCCGGTGATTGTAACAACCATTATGGCCCCAGTAACAACCTTTTGCAAGTACAAGCACTTAAGCCATTCATACACTCAACAACTTCATTTCTACTCACACATTACAATAATATAGTCCTAAGTAAGGCTTCGCGAATGAGATTGGGGGGTAGTGTTTCGGCCTATTATTCTTGCGGCGTTTGGAACCGTAATTTGTAATTTGTAAAGTTATCTTTATTCGCCTAGGATAGGCCCCGGCAAGTGAGGGCCTAACGTTAGGCTAACCTAAACCCTAAGGTCGGAGCCTTCACTTCAGCCTACTTGGTCAGATACCACCGTAATCTAACGCCTTACAATATACTATTCCGCTTCATAACTTGGAAACATTAAATCCCGATTGGTTGACCGAGGAGAACTCCTCTGAACATTTTAAATCACCCTGATTTGTTTCCTTTGTTGAAGCAGGTGGAGTTTTCCTTCAAGTTCAATAACAGTCCCTGTTGTCATGCGTATGCGCGAACGGCGTGACCAAACGGCGTTGCTGGTTGTGGCCTTGCTTTGTGTTTTCGGAAACGACTCATAACAAGTCGGATGTGTTTGTTTTCGGCAATTGACCTCGTGCTGTGAACAAAGACTTATTCTTAACAGGTCGGACTTGTTGTTGTTTTCGTCAATATGACTCGGGTCATAGGTTATAATGCGTCAATTGTTGTTTGTTTTCGTCATATGAACTCGGGTCAGAGGTTATACTGACGTCATGTTGTTGTTTTCGTAAATATGACCTCGGGTCATAGGTTACAATGGACGTCAGAACGTTACGTGATCGCTCGAAAATCCTTAAGTTCGGCAAAATAAAGCGCCTGCCGAAATATTTCAATGATTTCTTAGTCGCTTTAAAAAATGTAGCCAAAAGGATATCCATGCGTGCAACGCCATCGGGCGGCTCTGTAACAAGATATTAAATTGGCGCGTTTCAAACCAGTACCGTCGATCAGGCTGCTAAACAATAGAAGTGTTCCATCAAAGCTTTCCTGTGTGTTGCCACCTTCGGTGGATTTCCGGGAACTTTGCGTCGCAGCAGCAAACCGTTGTTTAAACAAAGGCACTATGACCTAGATGATCAGTGTGAGTGAATTCGCTGCTCATTTTCGAATGTTTGCGCGCTAAACGCGGCGAGTAGTTTATGTACCGGTAGTGTTCAGACATTATGAATGTGCCTTGTGCAGACCTACTATGTTGCCTTAACAACAAAAAAGGCCTGAAATTCACTTTGGGGGGGGGGGGTTGTTTTCTTAATTACCAATGGAAGAAGGGTTATCCCCCTAATCCCCCAATCACTATCGTTTGCATAAGGCTGGCTCTCCCAGCTTGGTGTGTTGCTCCTTCATTGGACGTTGGTCATTTTCTGCTAGGGACCAGTTTACATAAACAAACAATCTACAACAGCAAAGGTTGCTATCTGAGGTTAAGGGGGTTTAGGCGACGGGGTAGTCCCTACCACCTGCGAATCTGGTTTTTTTTTTTTAAATTTTATTATGGGTGCGACCACTTATTGAAAGTTTGGTTGCACGTGCACATACTATCACTATGAGGGCATTCAGGGCACACGATACGGCATCCAAAATGCCGGCCAGGGAACGCCACAAATTTGCGTTGCCCCAAAATGTTGCCCCTGAATTTCCGAGGTATGCCGAAAGTTAACTTTGTTGGGGAAGGAGGTTGAGGCGACGGGGGTAAATCTACCACGGTGCGGTACCTTGAATTAATTTTTGCATATCGTTCTATTTTTTGCAATTTAAAATAAAGTATCAGCAATACATTTATTGGTGCGACCACTTGTTTGAAATTGGATGCGTGCACGGTGCACATGCTAAGGGGAATGCACACGGTGCGGGTGGAACCCCTGAAGGAGATTGCCAAAAAAAGTGTAACATTTTCGCGAGCCCTTCGCACTCAGTTGCGGTTTCATTTTTGTGGTTATTATTAATTTTGCCACCTGTCCTGGCTAAAATTGGAAGGGTCCCTCCCATGCGCCGTCATGTGTAATATCTTCTTCATGCAAAACCTCGAAATGATCTCCTAAGGCATAAGTGTTGGAGAACCTTTCCTAAATAAAAAAATTGTTTTCACTTTTAGGAATGCTGCTTCTGTCCCCATAAGGTACGGGGAGTGCCTTTTTCCTGCAATCTAGGGGGTCTGTCAAACAAAAAAATCGTGTGGCGCTACGCTCCAACCTATGGTGGCGCCCGCTTAGATAGTATCCAAAATGTCCGCTCCCCCCTCCAATCGCCACACAAATCGCCGCCCTTGATAGGTCACATCGAATTTTCAAACACAAAAAAAGTCATCGGATCTCCTGGTCTCAAGTTGAGGGAATTTATAGCGATTTGATCTTTATGCTTTCCACTGCAATGTCAATAATAGAGCCTTATATACTATAGAGCTTATAAGGTCGAGGGTAGTGAAATGGCCTTTTGGTCCCTGTTCCAAAGATAGAAATCCAGCTGACACGACGAACTCAACCGAGATCATGGTCACAAGAAGGTCAAATTAGGTCATCAGATACATTACACAAAGACCAACGGAACTTTCTAATACGGCATTTTAGAGACTCGTTCGCCAGACTAAATAAAACATTCATGGACCCTAAAAAAGACAATGTTTCTGGAAATGTTCCCGCCTAAACATGCATAGTGTTCTATAATATCTACGATATCAAACAAAGTCACTGGAAGTTGTTACAGAATTGGTATTATTTGGGGACATTTTTCATTTTCTCTTCAAAAGTGCATGATGCCTCTTGATTTTATGAAGAATTTCCCCCCCTCGATGGTGTGTACTATTCATATCGAGGACTGTCGTTGGGAGTAGTTCCTAAAGTAACATGCGTTTTTTTTTGCCTAATGACTTTCACTGACCTATAATACACGGTCGTTCATGTGGAATGTCCCCCCTCGATCATGTGCTCCCTACATGAAAGCGTAATGTATTCCGAAAAATATTAATTGCTGAAATTCACTTGAGAACTGAATTTCCAATTGGAGCAGGAGTCTTTGTATGCATTAGCACACATGTAGCTCTACCACACTACAAATGACATTTGACACTTATATTTTTCTCTGTCTCTAAGATACACCATTTCTATGAGCGAACCTATACTTCATAATCAGAATGGAGTTTGACCCACTATTGGAAAGAATAAAATCATTTATGAACAATTAATATCTCAACTAAACGACCTTACTTCCCCTAACTGAAAAATTAACTTTAACTTCGCACACAGCGGTCACACAAAGGTCAACATCAATCCATTGTACCTTGGATCCAAAAACTATCTTCGACAATTCTAAACTGGCCACGCAGCTAGGTTCAGTACATAAAAATGGGTAATGGTGACCGGATGTGAAATTGAGGTCAAGCCCGCATAGGGGTCGGTCACTAGAGGATCATATTCTCATAACCTTGTATGTCATTTCATTTCATCTCAAGTTATTGCCAAAATCTGACTCGGGACTCGGGTTTGACTTTTAGTGACCTTGGATTGCATGACGGCTATATGTTTCAAAATGACCCTCTAACGACCCCAACTATTCCAAAAAAGACACTATGTGCTAAGTAGTTGCTGTTATTTTCGGGTTTTCAAGCAGGTCCTATATTGAAACCATTTGGGGGCCTTGAACTGGTATTAGAAAGGTTTCTTTCTTCTTCTTCCTCTTACCTGTTTTGTACCAGACGGATGCTCGCGTTACCAGGTATCGTGCTCATCAGGGGCGTCATATACATACAGCACATACACACCCACCCCATGTACACATGCACACGCCTGTGTGACTGCATGGATTTTTTTTCCTCCTCATGGAATAGAAATCGGCTTTTTTAATGATTATTTAGATAGACTAAAACACGACTCATTTGTAACCAAACCCCGCTGAACTACACAGCCCTCTGGTATAATAACTGTGATGCCATCCACGCCCATCTGTGTGTTATTCCAAATTTTAATTTTAATTCAAATCAATTTGTGAATAATGGCGTGGCTGGCGTCGACTGGGCAGAACCACACCCCCCCCCCCCCCAAAAAAAAAATGTCTACTCCCCATGTCCATGTGTCCATGATTTTCCGAAAAAAGTGTTACTGCAAGTAGCAGGCAGCAATTGCATGTGGGTACTATTATGTACACAATTCAAAGGGTTTATAGCGCCGCTCTCTTTAGACCAACACCCACCCCACCCCCTCCAGCACTGGCGATCGTCAAGTTCCTCCCCTCATATTTTTCCCTATTGTGAAAACAACTGTGTCCAGCCACCACCACCCCCACCCCCCCCCTTCCTAGTCTGGGGCGACGCCCTGCGACCTGTCAGTGAGCTATCGTTATTCTATATAAAATACGCTTTTAGTGGGTGTCCTATGCTTTAGGAGTGTAAAAGATTCAAATAAAAGGTCGTGGGCAAAGCAAGTCCTCACCAAATCATGATATATATCTTACCCTCTACCTTACCTCGTAAGAATTATAGTGCATTCTCGAGAAAAACGTTTCTTTGAACCTTCTGACTAAAAATACGATAGTAGGATTAAAGTCGATTCCATCCATCAAATTATACACGGCCGATA
>JAODTK010002821.1:17500-182402 GCA_026419785.1 Sclerodactyla briareus | reverse complement strand
TATATGCTAATTAAGGTGTTTAATTTGCATAATTTCGGGCGATATTTTGAAGTTCGGTGGATTTCGACGAACTCGGTGGTGGAGGTGTGTTAGCTATCGTCCCAATGAATTTGTTACAGTAGGGAAGAGGGGCACCCCCAGGTCATTAATGGTACTAATCCGCATTCACATAGTCCCATTTGCATAATTTATGCATATTTTAAAGGTGGTTGAATCCTCATGAAACTTGTAGAGATGGTAAAACCTTGATCCTGATAAATTTAACAACAAGTGTTAAAGGCACTTAAGGTCATGTTAAGGTGAATAATTTGCATAAATACGCAATTTTTCGAATTTTGTTAAAGCCAGTAACAATTGGAATGAATGCAGTTAGGGGGCTCGAGAGAGTTGAATGGTAAGTTTGGGTTCAGTAATCAAAACAACACTAAGACAAGGTTCAAAGGTCAAATACGGTCATTTTTCAAGAAAATGTGCTTATTTGGAGTACAGGCAAAAAGAAATAAAAAAAAAAACAAAAAAAAAACTTATATGGAGAACATTGTCATAATCAGTCGTTAAGGATGTGATTGCTCTCAGATTAGTCGGGCGTTTCTGTCAAATGCTAATACCAGAACTTAAAGCAAAATCATTAAATGCCTTGTAATGTTCGCATGGAGAATAATAGATGAAAACACTGATCGCGATAACCAGGCGAGGACACTGGGGCGGGTCGCTGTCCCCAAGTTTTGACAGTAGATTGGGTAACTGGGATGTTCAAGTGTCTTTGTTGGATATGATATGCAACATATGAGTGTGGCCACCGTTGGCCCGAGATATTTACACTTTTGAGGATGGGGTCCACTGGGAATGTATAGTTCAACTGCAGAAATTTAGTTACATTTTAGTCACATTCCAAAAAATCGTATTCCTGTGGAAACATGGCAAACATACCATCAGTCCTCCTGAAAAATTGTACACTGATAGTGCCATTTATAGTAAGACTTAACCAGATCCACTTCGTCTTGCCTTCAAAGATTTTGCTGTTATTATCTGCTTAAGGCGCAGTTTCCCCTCCTTTCAACCTCTGAGATGAGTTAGTTGAAACATACTGAAGTGCCTCAACAAAACAACCAGCTGATCATTGAAAAAAGGCGAGAATAGCAATCCATGAACCACTTGTATTATATTCCCTGTGATTGTGAATCACTGTTGTCACATCCTATTGGCTGTTATAATTGCTAGCATGCGCCCAACATGAGAAGCAATAATTGATGATGACAGAGCTACTCAATTCCTCTCAATGTTAGGATGTATCTCTCCTATTAAATTAACCCCTTGGTGTCCACACCTGTGTAAGTGATTCCATCTTCCATTTCCTCTGATGGAAATTGAATATGTCATCTTCCCAGGCTTAACAGAAGCTTGGACCTCTTGTGAAGAGCGGATCACTAAGTACAGGATGAGGGTCCAGGAGAGAAGGACAGTTGTAACCACAGATTCTGGGGCTAGTGCCACGCCATGCAACTGAAATAAGGGGGCAGAAAATAGACCTATCTTAGGGCTGCCTGTGCCGTGGTTACCTGACCTGGGGTAGGGGGTAGTCATCAACCAGGAAGAAAGGATCAGTGATTCCTGGGATATCCTGACTTGATCCACGCTATGCATTTCAAACCTCACATACTCACAAGATCAATACTTCAAGCTTAGAACCGAACCGAGAAAAATACATATGGCGGGGAAAGATACACATGACCACAGGCTGCTAGAGCCTAGGTGCCGTGCCATTCGCTGGACTCCCTGTTCATTTGATCAGAGGTCTGTCCTGCTAAGGTTTACAATTTTCTTGAACCATCCATACAAAATGTGCCAATAAAGTATGCAGATTAGGCACACTAAATAACCTCCATTTAACCCTGTCCCCAACGCACATCCTAAAATACTCTGGATGGGAAGGACTGACCATTGCAAGAAGTTTTGTGAGCATGTGCTATCTATTTCCCAGCAGAAAAGCATGTCAAAGGGGAGAATGCCAAAAAGTCCAAGTTAGAAACAATAGAATACAACAGGTAATCGTTGGGCGTTGTTATAGCCACATATTATATAAAGTACAAGAACATGCCATGGAATGTCTGTGTATGAAAACAGGGTTTTGTGTTGATTTGCCGGCCTCTGTCTCATGAGACATTATACAGACCCTTTCAAAACCCTTCAACTTACACTCATACACTGTTTTCGTAACTTGAAGTACCATTTTCTTCCCAGAGTGTTTCGTGCTCAGTTGCACTGCGACTTTACGCACAGATGCCCAGGAGCAGCTCTGACAACAAATTAAGTAAGTACATCACCTCTGCTCAGAAGCCATCTTTGTAATTGTTCCGTTAGGTATCATAATATCACTTTGTAACCTGTTTCATATTTTGCCACAAATGTGTAATGTTTTCCCTTGTTTCAATTAAATTCAGAAAGAAGACACGCGATACTGGTAAATGTGTGTATGGTGTGTGTGTAATAGCAGACTAAGCATGATTTCTCTCAAAATCAAAGGACCAGTTTGAGGAATTTTGTATGTGGTATTGGGGTAGATAGAGTGTGACACAATCTGATCGATGTTGGGCAGTGAAGGCACTAAATTAAATAGGGCAATCAGGCATATTTGAGATATTTACTTTTGAGCATGCTAGCCAAAATTAAAGACACAACAGCGTTGTGCTACAGTGATGTGGTATGGCATGTAGTAGATGAAACTAATAGATTTTTCAGCATATGGATGTTATAATAGGTATTTGGTCGTTTTGCCTAAATTGATGTTGAAAGTTAGTTGGATTTCACGAAACTTGATTGATGGGTGTAGTTACTTTAGTCATTCAATATGTATTCAATTGCATGATTATAGTTACTAAATGAGTTTCTTGGATTCCCATGACCACTATGGTTTCCTAGATTCGGAAGTCCCTAAATGACTGAAGTCCTACAATGCATCTAATCTGAGTGATTATGCAAATCTCAAAGTCTAGATTTAAAAAAAAAAACAAAGCCAATTTCTAATGATCTAGAAGTTGTGTGTATAGAGACAGGAAGGGGGAAAACCCAGCGGAATTAGTAAGTCAGCTGCCTCAATGACCATTCACATTCAGAATATGAAAGTTTGATTCATTCACACTGGCGTAAATACTCCCCTCTGATTAGCTTGAATCAGGTCAGCGACGTGCATCAATGGGAGGTTAATTGGGACGGTGGTGTTCATGCATGGTGCCCGTGTTAATGCACAGTAGATTGGCACTGGCGATTATCTGGATTACAACTGGTGATGGATTTTGATTTTGTTGTAAGGTCACACGCATATGTTACAACATAAACATGGAACGCACTACTCACGTATTGACTATAATGAGAGGATCCATTGTGCATTATGTCACAATTGAACAAGATTTACCCGATCCATTAGCATAGCATTCCAATGTTCTGATATAATGTGCATTGTAGAGCAAGTACGCAAGGAGCGCGAAGAATAAACACCATTGATGAATGTGTTAAACACGGGCAAGGTGATGCGCGTTGCTCACAGGGACGCGTTTGGGTTTGCGGACTTATGTTTACGTGTATACGTAGAATGGGCCATGCCTTTGTGCGCGCTTATATTTTCAGTTAGAAATTTTAGAGGACACGCATGTGTATGTTGTTAATGATTTGCTGCATGTACAAGGAATCTTTGCAATGGTCAAACGGAGGTCTATTTTATCATTAAATGGTAAAAACAAGAACAATGACCATTTGCTAGACATGAAACAGAGTTAATCAACAGTTGATTGTGTGTTTCATTCCACATTGATAATGTAACTCCTCGTGGGGAATTCTAACGATGGATATGCACTTATGGCTACGCCCTCATGCATTGCTTTAATTCAACCCAGGTCGTGGGCATTATCAAGTAGAAAAACGTGCCCAGCCTTTGTTTAACCCCTCTATAAACAGAGTGTTAAATATTGATAATTAATAATCTACAGGGAACATTTGACAAGCAGAATACAGGAGAAGAATCGGAGCTTCTACCTGGACCCGTCTCTACAGTCCCCATACAGGCAGTAGGAAGGGGCTTCGAGGAGGAACTAGTCCTGGAATACGAACAACTTCAAGAAAGCCCTGACCATAAGAAGTGGCCCTCCTAACAGAGCTAAAACAGTTCATGGCTGAAGAGACAGCAAACGATTGGGAAGAAAGCTAGTTATGTTTGGGGGCGAGAGGAGGAGACTAGTGTTCCCAGGTAATGACATGAGATGTGGCTCTAACGGAGCTTGAAACAGTTCATGGCTGAAGGCAAAACGATTGGGAGGATAGGAAGGTAGTGATCTCATTGGTGAGAGGGAGGACTAGTATATTCAGGCAAATGATTAGTGAGATAAGAGCTTACTAGAGCGGAGACAGTCCATGACTGATGAGACAGCAAACGATTGGGGAGAAGGCTAGTTATCTTGTGGGCTGGGAGGCTAGTTACTCTTGTGGGCTGAGAGGGCAGTGACAGATAATATGGGGTGAAGCAGCACCGAAAAAAACCAAGTTCACACTGGTGTACTGACTAGCAGATAGGGGATTATTCGGCACAGTGATGACCACTCAAACTGTGAGGAAGCCAATATGCAGTGTGTAGCGAATATGTGGACAAATGACGCTATTGATAAACTGATAGAAGGGTGTGAAAAAAAAAAAAAAAAAGTGAACAGAAAGAAAAGAAATTAGACAATTTGTCATTATTATCAGAGAGGAATCATGGCGTTGACAGCGAAGTGCACAGTGATGTGTTACTGACATAATGTAAACAGCCATTGCTTGTAATTACCAAGGTTGGGTCTTAGAATGACAGAATAAAAATCTTCTTCGTGAGGAGCTCACAAGTAAGAGAAGTATGTTAAACCCGATGCTACCAGAGGTCTGGAACAGAAATAGTACATCCTCCAGTATCTATCAACTTCAAAAATAGGAGCATATTTTTGTCAATTGAAACCTTGAGTTTGGAATGAGAAAGAAAAGGGCTTTCTCCTGAAAGTAACAAAAAATGGCCACTGGAGCTAGTTATGTATGCGCATATGCGAATGAGGATCTGATAGGTAGCTGCAGACATTGTTGTGTTGCCTATTCAGCCTAGGATCAGCAACTCACCTTCGAAGGATCCGGAAGCAGGGCTCCTTTTAAAGTTAAACCTAGTCTGATTGGTCTTTGTAACTTTGTCTGACATAACAGATATCAATTCTATTGTTTTATATACAACCTAATACTTTTATTACCACAATTAGCAACTTAAACCAGGCTAGGTACATAGATACAGAACAAAAATTTGGAGGGTTTGGCGAGCAACCGTCATGACAGATGAGAGGGGGGTTAAATCAGCGTCAAGTATTTGACAGCACAAATATTATTCTAAGCATTGTCTCTGCATCTACTGGACCAGGTAGGGTATACGATCCATCATCAGAGTAGGTGAGCCAGGGAGAGGGATGGGTCATATCTCCCACTGATCTGTTTAATACAGGCTTTAAAACCAGAGTTGTTTTAGGTTCCCATATGATGAGCGATTTTCAATATGTGCTCTGAGGTAACTGTGACCAGTCGATCACTAGCTGCAGCTTGTTGTTGTAACGATATAGTTAACAAAATAATATAATGCAAAACAGTTGAATCAGTCGTATTGTCATCTATTTTTGCCTAAATGGATTTTTCAAAGTTTTCAAAATTGTCAAGTGTGTTTTCTAGCTAGATTTTGGGGTACCTTCCGATACTGGCTAACGCGTCATTAAATCAGTCATCTTCCATTGATACCATTCTTCATCTTGAATACATATATAACACTCCAAATATGCTGGTTGCTGAACTTGATTCATACTAAAGGAGAATGGTTGGTCTGATCGGGTTGATGAAATTTGGTGTAAGCTTCTAGGGGGAGGAGTGCAGGAACCCTATGTTTTTGGTAATAGGTTGGGGTGTGACTGTTGGTCATCAAGAATAGGAAATTGTGAGAAATCGATATTTGGGCAATTTTGGTTGGAAAGTGATAAATTCAAAACATCAACTTGGTTTGGATGATTGAAGGCTCATGCTCATATGTGTTCCCAGATGAGTACAGGAACCCTAGTGGGGTCAGGTCAGAGGTCAAAGTCTGAAAACCTTGTTAACACGATAAGTTTCAGAATGGTTGGTCGATTCAAGTTGAAATTTTGTTGTATGCCTTTCTTAAGGGGACGGACTATAGGAACCCTAGTGTTTTTTTTTTGTTTTTGTTTTTTTTACTATCACTGCCGGAAAAAGGACCCTACCTATACGAGGCCCGGCAGGGGAGGACCTGGAATATCGCGACATTGTCAGCGGCGGCAAAAACCTCACGGTACACGGAACAAGGCGATGCCTCTTTTGCGGTATTAATGTGAAAGGAGGGGGGTAAATTTACACGCCGACGGCTACTAATTCACAGATTGCCTAACCCATTTTTGCCCTGTGACCTATCCCTCATGTGAGCGCAGGCGGAGGAGAAGGAAAAAGGTCCCATTTTTAAAATCTTTGGTAATGACCCGACCGGGATTCGAAACCCGGCCATACGGGGGTGTGGAGGATGGAACGCGGTACGCCTCTACCAAAACTTGTGCTAAACCACCTCGGTAGGTCAAAAGTTGAAACCGGTTGTAAACATGATACGTATAGAATGGTGTGGTCTGATCGGGTTGGGAATTGGTCTGTAGCTTTCTTATGAGAGTGCAGCAACCCTATGTTTTTGTTTAGTGTCGGGGTTTTAATTTTGGTAAAAAATAAGGAATTTGTGGAAAGTAAGTCAATATTTTTGGTCAATTTGGGTTGTATACATGATAACTTGACTGCATGATGAGTACATGAACCCTATTGCTTTTGGGGGTCAGGTCAGAGACATCTGAGGGCACCAGAGGTCCAAAGTATAGAACCTCGAAATTTAGTGTTTAGCTATCTTATCAAGATTATAGGAACCCTATGGTTGGTTGGGATATTTGTCAGCGTTATGTTGCCCCTTAACTGACTCGACAACTCCCATCGTCCTTGGCTGGCTATAGGTTGCCCAAAGTCAAGGAATCCAACTAGCCTTTTGGCTTTTCTGGTTATTCTCAATGAATAATAATGAAAAACAGGTTGAATCAGTCTTCTGTCAATCTATTGCATAATGGATCTTCAAAGTTTTTCACAATTGTCAAGATGTTGTTTTCTAGCTATATTTTGGTACCTTCAGATACCTGCTTAACGCTCATCAAATCAGTTCATCTTCCATTCGTACCATTCTTCTCTTGGAATACACTATATAACCACTCAAAATCATGCTGTGTTTGCTGAACTGGATTCATATAAAGGAGAATGGTTGGTTCTGATCGGGTTGAGAAAATTTGGTTGTGTTGTAGCTTTTTCTCATGGGAGTGCAGGAACCCTATTGTTTTTGGTATAGGTTGGGATTGAATTTTGGTCAATAATAATAGGAAATTTGTTGAAAAGTCGATATTTTGGCCAATTTTTGGTTTTGTAAAACGGATAACCAAACCCACCTGGTTGGAATGAAGCTCATGCTCAATATGTGTCCCCAAGAGAGTACATGAACCCTATTGGGGTCAGGTCAGAGGTAAAGTCTGAAAACCTGTAAACAAGATAAGTTCAGGAAGGGTTGTCCGATCAAGTTGAAATTTTGTGTAAGCTTCTTAAGGGGACGGACTATAGGAAACCCATTGTTTGTTGTTTTTGTTTTTGTTTTTTTTTACTCCTACTGCCGGACAAAAGGGACCTACTAGACGAGGCCCGGAAGGGTGCGGACTGGATATACGCACGAATTGTCAACGGCGAAAACTTCACAGTCACGGAAACAGGCGAGCCTTCTTTGCGGTACTAATGTTGAAGGAGGGGGGTACTTACACGCCGACGGCAACTAATTCAAAGATTGCCTACCCCACATTTTGGCCCTGTTCCTATCCCTCCTGCTGAGCGCCAAGCGAGAAGGCAAGAGGTCCCATTTTAAAGTCTTTGGATGAACCCGACCCCCCCCACCGGGATTCGACCCCGGCCTACGGGGGGATGGATGGAAAGCGGACGCTCTACCAACTGCTTGATAACCACTCGGTCAGGTCAAAGTCTGAAAACCTTGTAAACATGATAAGTATAGAATGGTTGGTATGATCAGGGTTGGAAATTTTGGTCTGTAGCTTTCTTAGGAGAAGTGCAGCAACCCTATTGTTTTTGTTTAGGTCGGGGTTTATTTGGTTAAAAATAGGTGTGGTAATTTGTGGAAAGTCAATTATTTTGGTCAATTTGGCTTGTATACATGATAAATCGACTGATGATGAGTACATGAACCCTATTGTTTTGGGGTCATGTCCGAGATCATCTGAGGTCACCAGAGGGTCAAAGTATAGACACCGCGAAATTTTATGTGTAGCTTTCTTATTATCAAGAGTACAAGGAACCGCTATTGGTTGGTTGGATATTTGTCAGCGTTATGTTGGCCCTAATGAACTCGTCAATCTCCCATCGTCTTGTGTCTGCTATAGGTTGTCCTAAGTCAAGGAATCACTAAGTCTTATGGCTTTCTGGTTCAATTCTCAATGACTTATTTGTCACAACAATTTTTTAATTAGGGCCTAATGCTGTTCCCCGTATTCCTGACGTTTCGCCAACGCTTTCGTTGTCCCTATACGTGTGGCAGCCATACAACACGCAAACGAGAACTCGATGTTTATGCATAGGGAACAGACTATCTGCGGTATCCCATCCAACTATCATTTTCTTTTCTTGGTAAAAAAAACAGAATTCACCATCCTAGGCATGCAAGGTTCATCGGCTAATCAGAGGACTCTTTTAGTAAAGAGTTTTGGATGGGTGTCTGTGAGAAGGCCCCCTGTTCATATTCCACGAAAAACATGTATTTGATTTGCAGAAGGCGGGATTCAATCCGACCCCTTCAACAGACAGGAACTCTGTCCTTTGTTCATGACACCTTTTGGCAGAAAATCATTCGCTGAGCACCAAATTCATCCAATGTAGGCCAGTTTTGGAACAGTAAATTGTTCCCAAAACAGAGGTGAGTGTTTGGGTGAGCTAAAGGCATCTAGAAAAAACGAACATTTTCAATGACCCCTCTTCCCTCTCCGTTCATTTCTCAAATTTCACATCAAGCCCTCCACTGAAAAATTGCTTCCCTTCGCCCATTGCGGTCTCCCTCTACTGACGTAATGATGAGCGGAGTGGGGAAGGGGGCGCATGGTGACCGCCTGTACCCAAGGGCGGGCGAATCAGGGGGGTACGGCGCGCCCCCCCCCCCAATATTTTGGGGTTTGGGGGAGCAATGGATTTTTGTCCCCCCCCCCCCAATATTTGAGCCACGACTACTATTCGCTGACCTGTATCCGACTATCCACAGCAACCGTGTTTACTAAAAACAATGCATAATATCCTAAATAATCAAGCTGAGTGAATTCTTCTGCTTCATATCCGAGTTTTCTGCGCGCTACGCACGCGGGTATCTATGTACCGGTTTGGGTGTTCATACATGTGATGTGCCTTGTGCAAACATTATTTTTATTTACTACTTGGTTGTCTTGATATCAATGAAAGGAGGGTTGTCCTCCATCCCTATCGTTTCATATATTGGAGGAATACTGTGATTTTTTTTTAAATTTCATTTAGGTTCGACCACTTGTTTTGAAAGTAGGGTGCACCTTCACATACTATCACTATGAGGAACACCGGAAGGGCAGCGAAATGCGTCAGGGAACGCCACAAAAATTGTGTTGTCAAAAAAGAATGATTCAAGTGAGAAAAGTCCAAATTTTGCCTGAATTTCGATCGAATTGCCTCAAAGTGACGAAAAAATGCCAAATTCCATTCGCCGCGAATGCACAAAAGTCCAAATTGTGTGTTTCGCGCGTACTAGTGGTGGATTTTGTCCCTTTACTTTCCCATCCGCTCCGCACACTTAATGGAAATTCCCGCCTCAGTGGCCCCCTTAGCTTGTACATATTTGTGAGGTGGAATCATACAACAACATCTCATTGACCTTGAAACTACATCCAACGCCTATGTTAATTACTACCTGCTTAGCCTCCGGTCCTTTCCTCCTCCCCGACCCGTCGCAATTTTGGAAAACTGCAGTAGCCATGCTAATCAATCCAGATAACTGCTACTCGGAAGTTCGCGTACTCCCGCCACTGCTATTGTAAATGTGAAATCGAGTATTCAGTCCAGGCAATCAATTTATTGGGGCGACCACTGTTTAAAGTTGGAGCATGTACGGTGCACATACTAAGAAGCCAATAAATAGCCATCGAATAGTCGGCCAGGGAACGCCACAAACGTTGTCAAGAGACATGATTCAAAATTCAGGCGGAGATAAGTTTATATCCGAAAATTGCTTGACTTTTCGATAGAATTTCCAAAATGTGAAAAGTCTTCGTGAGCGCTTCGGGCGCAGTGCGGATTTACTTCTTCTGTGTTATACTCGATTTGGCCACCTGTCTTGTCCCTGATTGAAGTGTCCCTGCCGCATCGGCGCCTGTGGTCCCGCAATAGATAAAAATGCGGGCCGTATCTTTGAGTAAAAAACTCAGGCCTATCTAAATAAACGGTCAAAGAGGGTTAAGTGCAATGTCGTTGGTCCAAATTGATGTCTGCAAAATCTTCGCGCTGGGGCGCGCAAGCAGTACTGGTTGTTGACATTGCCCATTTCCATTGCTCCTTTCAAATGACTGTAACCTCACTTGCATGGTAATTTTAGAATGTCCACCGCACCCACGCAACACCTTGAAATTGATCCCCTGAGGCAATAAGTTTTTGGAGAACCTCTCTGAAATAACTTTTTTCTAAATAACTTTTAGGAATGCTGCTTACTTTCCCATAAGGCACGGGAATGCCGTTTCCTGCAATCTAGGGGGGTCTTTCAAGGAAAAAATTTCTGGACGCTTCGCGCCAACCTGTGGTGGCGCTCTTCTTAGATAGTATTCAAATCTTGACCGTCCCCCCCCCCCCCTCCCCAAGTTCGCAACACACCAATCGCCGTCCTTTCTCGTCACCTCACCATATCCCCACATTAATCAGTGTTGTAGCAAGGCCCAGCTCCATCCAGAGCCTGGCTGAACTGTATTTAACAAGGTTAATTTTAACTGAGTAGAATTGTCAACCTACTTGCAGACATAAAAACAAGGCACTTTGCAAATGTATCCATAAACTAGGACATGACCTTCACCATTATATTATTCACTATGCGCTGAGACTGAATACGAACTGTAACATACAAACCTCGGAAACATTGGAACATAACTACATCACATGTGAAATTAGGTGAATATAAACAAATCTTCTCATCAACAGTGAGCTCAATAAGGAGGGCTGTGAGAAAAAATACTGGGATAGACTTTATTTCAATTGATTGAGATCGGATCACACAACGGAAAAAAAAACACGCATCTGTTCCCGACCTTGGCGAAGGCAGGACATCCGCCAAGTGTCAACCTCATGTCCTCATCCTAAAGAAACGTCGACTGGACTAATGAAACAGAAAGAATCATTGACTGAATCAGCTGCTCATATGCAGTAACAATGATTTCGTTCTATATGATTCATGAGTGCAATATGCGCTTGTCTATCGTCGACGCCCTATTAACGCGTAAGTTGCGAGCAAAGGAATATTACAAAACATCAGGATATGATGAGTGTGACGGATGGAATTAAACATTGTAATTGATAGGGACACACTATCCACACCCCCCCCCCCCCCACCCCCCCCCCCCCCCACCCCCCCCCCCCCCCCAACGAAAAAAAAAAATTGTAACCCTTCCTAGAAAGGCCCTCACCTTTCTGGTAACATATGGGGCCAAAATTCATGATTCTATTCATCAGCGGGACATTCTACGCATAGGGCAAACTGATTAATTCGTATAACATAATTCAAACCCATAAGGACTGACACGTTTGCATGGGAATGTAGGCTATGTTTTGTGCTGGACTTGCAGCCATTGGCTTAGGAAAACCAAGCACCTGAACAGAGTAGGCCAACACGGCCCTGGGAAGGCTTTACCATTTTGTATATATTGAGATCGTGTCTTCTAAGAAATTGTTGGAAGCAAAAACTACAACAATTATTTGTTACGACATTTAAAGTAAACTAGTCCGGCCTCGACCAAATTTCCGAGGACGGGAGTCAAGTTAGCCTGCTAAAGCAGACGATTTGAAGAAGCCTTCCCAAAAAGAGGGAGCTTCGCTCGTTAAGTATATATACCACTAGGTCGAGATCACTTTAAGCTGCGTTTCCATGCACGCGCGGCGCGGTGGGCGGGCTGGGCGGGCGGGGTTGTGGAGACTCGTTTCCATGCACGCGGGCGGGCGGGGCGGCGTTTTCTCGAGTCACGCACCTATTATCACTTTTAGGGTATATGCGCTATATAAGACCCGATGTAGCCTACTATTATATTATGTTATTATTCGTATTGTTATTATGGTGTTGTTGTTGTTGTCGTTGTTGTAGTTGTCTTTGTTGTTGTTCGTGATTGTCGTGGTGTGTCGTTGTCAAACACCGGACCGCTACTAGGTTTAACCTCAACACCGGTTGTTTATTTTATTGAAAAACCATTGTTCTGAATGTCAACGATTACGGCCACCCATTAAAACTCACAATGACATGTTTGGAGATCAAGTAGCAAATACTTGCCACATTATCATCGGTGGTAAAACTGAAATTGTGTTCAAATAGGTGTATGGCCGTTTTGAAATATTAAGACACAATCGTATAAAAAATTTCATCTCTAGGTTTTGAAACAGTTATGAATGTGTTGGACATTATTTCGAACCTAAAATTGTCCTCTACTCTCCATATCGCTTTAGCCAGTGGGATTGCAGGGAAATCCCCGGGATTGATGCGGAATACCAGGGACACGCGGTCGGGGCGGCAAAAATCGCTACATGACCGAGTCGAGAACACACGCCAGCCCGCCCCCCCCGAGCCCGCCCCGTCCCGCCCGCCTGCATGTAGAAGGCTCAGTTGAAAATAACGATGAGCGATTAGACGCCCGCCCGCCCGCGGCATGAGACCGGCGTAACAATCACCATCAACGTTGACGCCCACTCTACTGCCCCATGATACAGCTCGACAGCGAGCAAAACGATGTCGCTCACATGCGTTTTGTTTAGGCAATCACCGATTGGTTAAAGGGTCTCCTGCCATATGAGTGAAGGAGGTTGATACGAGGTGAACCAAGTCAACGCCACACGCATGTTTCAACAGGCTGGAGTCATGATCCGAGGCCGAGGCATTTGCTTCCGAGACCGAGGACAGAGAAAAATGGCCTCGTAGCCGGCCTCGGTCCTCCAATACTATGCCCTTAACCCTTCATGCCATTTTGGGCCCACTAACCAATAATATATTCTTCAGTTCCAAACTTTGCAACTTTTTTTTTTCCCACCATTTTTCCTATTTTTCCCCGCCCCTCCAGGGCCCTCTTCCAGTTACTGTTTATTAGCAGGCCGCGATTTTCCCGGTTTTTCGCTGTTCCGGGGGGCTGTCCCCTCCACCTCCCCTCCCCCACCGTCTACGGCCCGCTGAGCTGTTTTTGTAGGCTGCCAGGTATATCTCTTCCGGGGTGATTCTCAAATCCAGGATTTGTTCAATGTACGGAACAAATCATTAGTTTTTTGTTCATGATCAGGTTCCGGCCTTTGAGAATTATTTTGCCCAAATATTGCATTTTTTTTTTCATTTCAACTTTGTTTTAGGAGGGCAACTCTCCCTCGGGCCCCCGCAAAATACAATTTCCTGCGATTTCTGATTTTTCTGAGAAAATTATGTATCCATACTATTTCCTGTCCTCCAGACGTTCATTTTTTGTCAATATTAGCCCTCCACCGTCGCTGATTCGAGTTTCACGTTCAAAAATCCATTCCCATACACATTAAAACCACTCAAGTCCAATACCAACTGGTTCCAAAGAGATGCCCCTTGGGGAGAAGCGGCTTGATGTTTATGTCGTGGAACCGGCCGATCGGCCAGTTCAGTTAACTTGTTCCACCGTTCAAGGGGCTGTGAAAATTCTAAGGCATGTAATCTCTCTCTCAGTGGAGGTCAATTCAACTGCAGTAAATGCCTTTCCTCAGCAGGGACCAGCTAATGCATTCACCCAGTGTGAACAACATAACCATTGATGTTGTTGCTGACAGTTGATAGCTGTCCGAGTGGTCATCTCTCGATTGTGTAGCCGAATATACTCCAGACACTGTGCTACTGTGATAAAACTGTCTAGTGTAATCTCTCAGTGGAAGGTTAAATTCCACTCCAGTACACTGTTGCATGTTGATAACTGTCTGAGTGCCATCTCTCAGTGAAGGTCAATTCCACTCCAGTTTACACCAGTGCTATGTTGTGAAAACTCTGTCCGAGTGTAATCTCTCAGTGAAGGTCATTAACTCCAGTACCGTACCCTGTGGTTGTGTGATAACTGTCTGAGTGTCTCTCTCAGTGACGGTAATTCACTCAGCTACCACTGTGCATGTTGATAACGTATGAGTGTCATCTTCAGGAAGGTCACTGTCACTCCAGTACACTGTGCTATGTGGATAACTGTCTGAGTGCATCTCTCAGTTGAAGGTCACGTCGCTTCAGTACACTGTGCTAGTTGATAACTGTCTGAGGTCATCTCTCAGTGAAGGTTCAATTCGCTCCAGTACACCAGTGCTATGTTGATAACTGTCGGAGTGTCATCTCCCAGGAAGGCAATCACTCCAGTACAATGTGCTATGTTGAATAACTGCTAGTGTCATCTCTCAGTGAAGGTCAATTCCAACTCCAGTACACTGTGCTCTATGTTTGATAAACTGTCCGAGGTCACTCTCAGTGAAGAGTCACTTCCCACTCCAGTTACACTGTGCTATGTTGATAACTGTCTGAGTGTCATCTCTCATAAGGTCAATTCACTCCAAGTACACTGTGAGTGATAACTGTCGAGGTGTCCTTCTTCATGAAGATCAATTCGCTTCAGTACACTGTGCTTGTTGATAACTGTCTGAGTGTCATCTCCAGGTGAAGGGCAATTCGCTCCCGTACCCAGTGCTATGGTGTAAAACTGTCTGAGTGTCATCTCCCAGTGAAGGTTCAATTCACCTCCAGGAACAATGTGCTATGTTGAAACTGCTGAGTGCATCTATCAGTGAAGGGCAATTCACTTCCAGTACCTGTGCTAGTTGATAACTGTACGAGTGTCCATCTCTCAGTGAAGGCAATTCACCCGTTACACTGTTGCTATGTTTGAAACTTCGAGTGTCATCTTCAGTGAGGTGCAATTCCACTCCAGTACACAGTTGCTTTCCCAGCAGGACTCAGCTATACATACTCAGCGTGACTAACATAAGTAGTGTAGTGTTCCTGGGACAGTTTGAAAAAACTGTTTCGAGTGTCATTCTCTATCGGCAGATATACAACACCGTACTTCTCCTCACAATCAGCCAGATCACGAAAGCCACCAGGATAGCTGCCAGAAAACCTATTGTGCTGAGCAAAGAAGGATAAAACGAATAATTATGTGTCAGATGAGCATGCAATCTCTCAGCGGGGGTTGGGGGGTCACCACAAAGAGTAGGCAACATTACATTGAATGACGCAAGTACTCGCGCCAATGTAGCATTCACAACTCATTATTGGTAGGCTATTAGCGGTACAACACAAATCTTTTGCCTCTCGGAAATATCTAGGCCTACCCGACCTGTCCCATGACGGGTTGAACTTTCAACTAATCAGTACCAAGTTGTAGTTTAACTTCCTATATTGCCTTTCTTTATTATCTTCTATCCAATCTATCCATTCATCTCATTGAATCTATCCAATCAATCTATCCATCCAGTCTTAAAGGCCTGCTTGTTTTTGTTCATGGATGAATTGAACAAACTCAAACCATGACCATGTCGAGGGAGTTTAGGTAAAGTTTCTAGCTATCATGTAAAAGGCCGGGAGGGGATGTTCTTACCCCGCCCCACTCCCCTTTTGCGTACTCACTGCTAAGGAGTTCATTATGGGGCTCGTGCTAACCTATAAGGATTTCAAATGAAAAGTCGTTAAAGGGGCATGGTGAGCTATTCTGTAAAAAAATAAAAAATGTTTAAAAAAATCCTACAGAATAGGTTGGATTACCTGGAACTTGGTCAGTGTTGTCATGGACTGGGGATCAGGAATATTAGGTCAAAGGTCATGAAGAGCATCAGATATGATATTATATGTGAAAGAAACTACAAATGATAAGGGTAAATTGTATCACAAGATATTCAATCATTCCGTGTTTCTTGGACTATTGGTATCAATCGGGTTGTTCAAGGATTTAAATTTAAAAGTCCGTTAAAAATGTATGATGCTTTTAGGTGAAAAATTATCTTCAATAGTCTGTTGAATGCACCTTCTACATATTAGATTGGATTACGGTGTGAACTACTGATACTTATGGGAGCAAAAGGGACTTAAAAGGGTAAATAAAGTCTGAACTTAGGAAAGTGAACTGATGTTGGTTAAATGGAAGACATCATAACATCTTCCCCAAATTTTATTTACAAATGTGCATCGTTTTTCGAGATTGTCACTTTGGAATGAAATGACAGTTACGCTGCCATTTTGATAAGGATTGTGATTTCCACCTACCACTTATACTCAAACGGTTCTTGCTTTCTTTAACATAATTTTTGTTCGAATAATTCTGAGATATGTGCATAGACTCGACCAAGTTAGTCCCTATTTTTCCCTTTGCTTATACCCTCTATGAACGAAAGTGGTACATTGTTTATGGACCCAAAAGGTCCACTCAATTAATTCGTTTCCACTCGTCCAGAGTAGTAAATGTATTTCGCCTGACATGGGATATCGCCTTCCACGGACATGCGTGATTTCAATTCGCCTCCCGCGGAATATCGTAATTTGAATACCTCTTATATTGATCGACATTTAGTCAGGGCGGGGCTCCTCCAGAAAACAACCAATAGAATGCGGCGTATCAAAATGAACTTTTTAGCTTTGGCGCGAGACGGAATCCAATTTGAACGCCAGCCAGCGAGTTGACCGTACCCAACTAGAACTTAAGTACTATTAAACGATGGATGACACCGACGAAAGAATTGTAAACTATTTTCATCTTAGATTAACGAATGAAGAAAGTGGCGACTTCCTAGAGGTGAGTGAATCGACCGTAAAGAGGAGGCGCTGTGCACTTAACATACGGAAAAGTACAAGTCAGCTATACCACGTGTACAATGACCAATATACCCAGTACGGGCACGTACTGCGCGATATCGATTGGACAACCCCCCCAGCTTGAGCAGCTTAAACTGGCGGCAATGGTTCAAAGTCCCGTCTATTGGTTGATCAGCCATAAGCCCCCGCCCTGACTAAATGCAATCAATATAAGAGGTATCAAATTACGATATTCCGTGGAAGGCGAACTGAAATCACGCACGTGGAAGGCGAAATCCCATGTCAGGGCGAAATTCACTTTACTACAACAACGACTAAATTAACTACAACAACGACTAAATTACTACAGCAACGACTAGAATTACTATAACAACGACTAGATTTACTACAACAACGACTAGATTTACTACAACACCGACTAGATTTACTACTCATGACGATGGAACGCTTAATTGCGTGAATAGTTTGGATTGCGTTCCATAATGTTGTGCCACAAGTCAGGTGAACGATTACGTGGGAAAAACAAAAAACGGAGAAGAAGAAAATACAGTTAAATCCGACCAGCTGGTTGAGGAATTATGTGACATCATAATAGGCTGTCAAGCTTCCTGCCATTCACCTGGGGGAGGGGGGGGGGAGGCAGCGCTCGTCTTCTTGTTCATAAACGAATACAACTTGGGAAGGGAATATTTTGGGGAATGTTCAGTACGCACTCCTGCATCATATATGTAAGGATATTCCAGACTTTATTCTTCTTTTAGGCCAAACAGTCCGTGAAAGAAGGGGTCAATGACATATTGGGTTGAAGCAATCTGCGAAATGCTCCTATCTACAGACAAACAGGTTTTAAACTACTACCATCATGAATAGGAATGGTAATGGGTAGTAGCTACAAGGAATAATGGTCAATGGTCATTAAATGGGCATACATATGTCGATCAGGTGAGGCGCTCTAAACCAATTTTCAAAATGCTGCAATTTTGCAAAATCGCAAAATGAATCTCTCCTACAGGTTAGATGGGTACACGCTTTCCCCTAGTTAGATTTCCATAAATTTTGTGGGATGTTCAGCAATTTGCATTTGAATTTCTCCCCCTCGAATGTTCTTCAATGAAAATTAGCCCAACTGAGTCCGGATGCATAGCACTTTGAGTCGAGGGGTTCATGAATCATGCAAGAGTACTATCAAAAAATTATTGACCACGAGTACAAATGGAGGGATCAAGAAGTAGGTTCGAATGGTATGTAGTGGCCATTTTTAACATTTGCGAACTCTCACATGTGGACGCAACCAATTTGACAGAGAATATTTTCCCTCAACTAATTTCCATCCGTTGAAAAGTAATGTCCATGGAAAAGTAATAGGAATTTGAACCAATGAGATCGAATTATTAACTGGACTCACTGGTTAAAGTCTGGTTGAATTGGTTGAGTCCAGTTTAATGGAACCCAAAAACAACCATACAACAACTGCACTAGACAGGATTCAAACTGGACCAGATATCGACACCTAACTGGAATCAAGGTGGGTTTTCCGTGAGCCAGCAAACTCTATTTCAAGAGACGGCGCCCCCTGCTTAGACGAAACTTTTGTTTTCCTGATGTTGATTTTTTTCTCAGCAAGTCAGCAAGTGGACGCCTCCCCCCTATACGGTATCACTACCTACAGGAAATATATCACGTATGGTTTTTACCATGAGCTCGCCTGGCGGACCCCATCATGGTACCGTTGTTAGGTTTGGTATTATGATCCCCAGTAGATGGCCACATTAGAGGGTTAGATATCTACACTGGGAAAGAATGGACGAACGTCCAGCCTTAAAAGACGGGACCGCGTGCAACGAAAAAAAACAGTGCATATTCATCAGAGAGTTGTTGAAGCCGTGGTGCCCCTTGTCTGAAAACCGAAAATTTTTTAAAAATTTAATAATAGTCAGCATTCGACAAGACAGTTTTTTACAGCTACTTCCCATAGACTGGTTCCTTATCCTGTGTACTCATGCACGATTCGTTCTTTATTTAGTCTCGCTTGAGTCGCGTTCATTCAGTTAGTGACAAATTTGACAGAGGTGGATGAAAAACTCATGTTTTACACTGGATTCCAGGGTGTAGCGCTCGAACTCACCTAACCGGTAGCTGGCTTAAGTTTCACCTCACGACGTCGCGCCCTCGTCGTCACGGCAAAGAAGGGTATAGGGCCTCATTATAACTGAATTGCTCAGCAACATCCTCTCCATTCTCCCGAGTACATTCGTTCGCTTCGCATTCCAACGAGGAACACGTGTCCTACTCTGCTGTCTCGTTTCATTGGGCCTTTTAGCAGATAGTAGGCCAATGAATACGGAAATAATTAATACCACACGTCGGTTGTAGGTTGCTGCAATAGCCCTATGGAATCTCTCGATACAGGCGCCCACAACGTTCTTTGCTCCAATTATCAGAACATTTCAAGTTCAGTAGGACCAACATAGTATATTCGCGAACTAAAACATAAACGTCAATCGAGGAATTTCCGACTGCCCGTAAAACGACGATTTTCTGCTGTCGCAAAAAAGCTGGTACGAAATTACCCAACCCGGCGTTTTCAACAACATCGTATGTTTTTCAAAGTCATCCGGGATGGAGAGGGCGCTTCAATGATCCATTAACCAAACGAAAAACAATGATTGCCCTCCTGATGGTTGGGCCTTATGTACCACATTTTTTGTGATCAGCGTGGGTGGCGCTAAAATAAGATGAACAGGCCGACTACTTCCACAAAATTTATATTACCTCTCGCCCGACCGAGGGTACTGTTCGCTGAAACGTAGAGGAGGTACGCGAGAATGAAGCCACCTTTGCCTTCAGTGGCGCTATAACAAAAAGTTCAAATCCCATGGAGGTGATTTGATGCGTTATTTATAATTTAACCACGGATTTCTCATTATAAGTCTTCTCTTCTGTGAGTGCAACATGTGAGACACCGCTGCTGATGGTAAAACTGAACTGTTTGCTGAACCAGCACATGATCAAAGGAAAAGATCAAAGTACCGGTAGTCATCTTCTTAACCAGGCTCCCATTGTCGGATATCTAATCGGGTATGATGGGGAGCTATTAGCTAAACACAGGTGAGACGCCAAGCGAACAACAGGGCGCGCCCGAGCACTCCCGAAGAATCTGACTCGCCGTGGACATGGCGGTCTAGATTTGTGAGGATGAACCAGCTCCCTGATGTATGGAGTGCAGCTCATCATGGCTTTGTATAAAATAAGCAACTGGACACGATGTTCCCCAGGGGGCCAAATGCAATGATCTTAGCACTGGTGTGACGTGTGTGAGTTTGGGACGTACATCAGCAGGAAGACCAGCCAACAGCAATCAGTTACATGTATCGATCTTGAACATGAATAAAGCATGTGCATTTAGCAATTAGCAGAACAGTCAGACAAATGTTGGTGGATTTTACGGAAATACCAACACAACCAGAGGACCCTATTTGTCCACGTGTGGGACCATCGTCATATGTTTATCGAAACTTATACTCCCCGAATGCAAATTTGCTCCGAAGGAGCAACAACGGATAACCAATATGAAGGAGAGTATTGTCTGCTATCTTAGCATGTGTACTACTGACTGACTGGAGAAAATGCTTTCAGTTCTGCTAGAATTTTATCTTAAGTTTGTTTGATAGATACATTTGAAGATGGACATTAACATCTTGGCAACGAAACATTTTGAGGGGATGGCGTAGTGGGAAATTTGTTAGTCTGTACGAACTACATACAGTGACGTACTACCTTGAGTCTCCTTTGACCTATTGACCGTGTGACGATCAGGGCTATTATTTGGTGATAACCGGATTCGTGTCGATGAAACAAACCACGGAGGTGATCAGAGTACTGACGTACCAAAACACTCCTATCATAAGCTATCTCCAGTCTGCCAGTAAAGAGCCTCCATATAGGGCTGAAACAGTCGAAAACACTGAAATGTAGATGTAAATTTGACGTTTGACATTGACATATTAGCGATGTAACATTTTGGAGGTATGCTGTAATGAAAAGTTTCGCTCGTTCGCGAACTCCATCTAGTGATCTACTTTGACCTCCTTCGACCTATTGACCTTTGGCATTTTCTTGTAATAACCGCTTGTTTTGGCAAGACAACGAAACGACAAAGTCAACCATACTACCATATTAAGATACTCCTATCATGGTCACACGTTTATCTCAAATCATCTCAAATTCTCATCCTCATTCTCAAATTGTCATTTTTCAGAAAGCCTGAAACATTGAAATATTAAGGTGTCATCGGAGGAATGGGTAGGTACTTTGCTACAAAAAGTTCTTGGAGGAATCAGTATCACCTCTCCCTCGCATATCTAGAACGACTTGCTATTTCTACGTTAAATTTTTGCCTTACATGAGCTCAACTGACCCACATTTGCATGGCTATTGACCCCAGATGACCCCTCACTTGTTATGGAGCTGTTTATTCCCCTTTCCTTCAATTCACAGTTCAACGCTATGGTTTTCACAGAAAACTTGGCAGGGAAGTAGTACTATTGTCATTGTGTTTTCAGGTCATAGTGCTGTTCCTGATCATTTTCATTATTATGTCAATTTGTAAAATGAAATGTTGCCTACATGCATGAATAGTGCATGAGAGTTTTTATATATATATATAATATATATATATATATATATCTATATATATATATATATATATAATATATATATATATATAGATATATATATTATACCCCATGCATGGAGTAAACGCCATTCCTTTCTTAGAAAGTCAGACTGGGAAGTTGTATCACTGTGTGCTCAGGTCATAGTATCACTATTACTGATTCAGCCTGAGCCGGGTGAGCAGATCTACAAGATCATGTCTCGCCGTCGTCCGTTCGTTCGTTCGTTCGTTCGTTCGTTCTGTTCACTCGATCATAACTTCTAAACCATCAATGCAATCAGGTTGAAACTTGGTGGGTGGATGAACATGCCACTGGCTAGGCACTAGTTACTTGTTTTTTGCATAGTGTGATTAGAATTTTAATTCAATTCACCCCATTTTCACACCGCACAGCCCCTTCCCATCTACACTCTTGTGAGAAGGAAATTTTTCACATTACTCCCCCTCGCTGCATGGCAGCAGCATGTAGAAGAGGGACTGTTTAATTGTTTGTCAGCTCTGAGGTGGAATAAATACAGGCCAATGGGGGATAACACGCAGTTCTGTGGGAAGATCTGTCATCACCTTTCTCATGATGTAGGTGCTGGCTGGACTTTCATTTTGGATCCAAGCCTGAGGAATTTTGCCGTCGGCAGCTATCAAGACGTTTCGACTTGCGCTTGTTTATGTCAGTTTGTACAGGAACATGTTGCCTACATGAACGGCTGACCCACATCCATGTGGTTTTTTACCTCACATAAATCTTGTTAGTTATTTCTGACAGATTTTTCTATATCCTTTTTTTTCTATTCAACTCCATTCATTTTTCAAAGGAACTCTTGAGAGGGAAATAGTATCATAGTGTCCTATAGTGTCCGCGAATAGGGGGCGGGGCGTTGGAAAGTTTCATTATTCGTAGAATAGTAAACCATGTGGCTTTCATTTTTATTATTACATAAAACGTTGATATATTCCGAATTACGCTGAGGCCATATATAGGTCAAGCACACGGACAAAGCTACGTTAGGCTACTTACAGAGGAGATGCCAGGGTTCCCAGTTCTTAGCACGAGTATCCATCCCTCATCGGCTACTGCTAGGTGGTGCTATCCTACGTTATCTCGGTAGTGGGTACTCTGGTGGAATGGGCATCCTTCCGATAACAGTTAAATGTGGCGCCAACTTCAGTGCTGGTACAGGGCAGATGTGGGAATATGAAGAAAGAGTAATCATTTTTCTACGGTGAGCCTGCGGTCTGGGAGGCCGTCGAGCCTCTTTTTTCTCGTGGGGGTGGGGGTGGGGATTCGCAGTAAGTTATAATTATTTGGAATTGCTAGTATCCGCGGGTCCAGACCTTCTTCTGCAAAGCAATGCTCTCTCCACGTGGTTGTATATAACACTGCTACTCGATTATATAGCATGTATTAGTGTTATTAATGCATTAGGAATGTTCGACCTTAAAAGTTTCTAGAAGATAGCTCCATTTCAAGAGGAAAGCCAAAGATGACCTTGTCTAGTAGTGTACTAATTTAGGAGAAAATTAAATACTCACGAGAAACGTTTACAGTAAATCCACAGAGGAACATGTTAGTTAATCGTGTTACAATCTAAGTAGTTTTTCTCTCAGGAAATTGTCATTCTAACACAGATCACATAAAAAAAAACATACTTCATATATGAAAAAAAGAGAGCGTTCTTGCACTTCCCATCGGAAGTCATAGATCCACACTAGAAATGGGGTTAATTGTCCAAAATTATCGTCTTTACAAACTGAAATTGGTAATTTATTAACATTACGGACGATTTTCGAAACAAAAAGGGCAAAAATCCACCAATTTTTTTATTTTTTTTATGTTACATTATATTTTTTCTCTCCAACTAAACCAAGACTTGACTCCCCCAAAAACAGCACGCTCCGTGTACTCTGTATACTGAGAATCGACTTTGAATAAACTTCATCTTGTGTCGTGTTCACAAACTCAGTTCAGTACCATGTCACTTTCACACAAAAACATGTATCGTCATCAAAAAATGGTTCTGCAATAAACAATAGGGGGTTATATAGGACCTACGCAACATGGCAGGCAAGCTCCACATCAAATGTTACCCTGCTCAGAATAAGCAGTACACACCTAGCTATCATGTTGGACAAACAACATATCACTCATGCAAGTCGTCATCACCCACGCCTAATTCACAGAGGAGGGAGGGGGGGGGGGTGTGCATCCAGGAAGGCACCTATAACTAGCTGTATTAACACAGGGCTGTCTTGAAACCGACATCCTCCGAACAACCAGCTAGGACTGGACATGGCAACCCCAATTCTCTGAGGTAAACCTTCTTTCCCAACCCAAGGAGAAGATCTACTAGCTACGTACGTTTCGCGGCCAAATCTCAAACCAATGGTCATTTCTGTTGGAAGTGCGGGTATATGTATCATTAAGATAATCCTCAGCGAATATAGTCCTGTTTCCATTACTGACGCCATTCATGAATCTGATGTTATAATACGTAACTCGGTCCCGCAGGACCCTCCGCTTCATCATCGTCATAAGATGTTGAACGGTTCCGTCACAAAGACGGATAATTTGGTGCATTTTGCTGAGAATCTGCGACCAATTATGACGTTAAGTCTGGTTTCAAGTTAAAGAGCCGCCGAAGTGATATGCCATTGGCGAACAGCGCCAGAATGTCGTCGATTCGTCAGTTAAAGGGGACGCTCCGCGTTAAAAATGTGGGTATTCGTAATTCGGCGATCCCATCGAACGACACTCCCATACCCGCGATAGTCAATTACAGCGCCTTCGTCCCCCTTTTCTGATTTGTTATCCAGACCGGTTCCTGGCCTCGTTGACTCCACCATTTGTATCCAAATGTCCCGGTAGAAGTTTCATTGACCACAGGGTCGTAACATTCGCGTACCGATATGCCAGGGGATTCCTCGTACACCCGTCACAGTTGTAAATGACTGGCAGTGTCTTGGGGGGGAAGGGGTTGACGATTATGTGGCTCTACCGCCCTTGAGCGGCGGGGAATTTGTCAAGGTTGGTTTATCCCTCGTTTAGGTGTACCAGCGAAAGCCATAGAAGGAACTATAGCAACTATCACGGTTACACAAATGATGGAACGGGACTACACTGAGTGAATTCCACCGATGAAAAAATCACACAGAATGTTAACAGCTTTGAATCCAAACAACTGCACATACATTTTCTTTTTTTAGAGTTGTTTTGGAATGTTGCTCCACTTGCGGAGCTCGCTACCGTGCTATAGCGGGATACAGTTATACGCCCCTAAGGCTAACTGTGAAACCAGTTCGCAACAGTCCACTGAGTATGGCTTATAAGTCTGTCCACCCCAGCGATCACTGACTGTTTATTGTCGTCCTAGTATAGTATACATCATGGCTTAATTCTACTAATCCATCATGATTACTAATCATACCGCAGAAATCATATAATCCTGCCTTGTTGAGGGTACGAGAGCTCGTATATCCTAACACCTTCTGTTGAGAATATAGTAGTTTACCATGCCACTGTGTATATTGGAGTTCAATGTGGGTATACTCCAGTCCACAACAGTTTATACCTCTGCCAACATTGATAAAGCCCTATGCTGTATTCCGGAATGGAAATATGCGTCTAATTTGATAACCACATGAGCGGCTATCATTCCAATACCCTGGATTGAACTCAAAACTCCTGCGTTATGCGGAAGGAGGTGGGGGAGGGGACGGCCAGGATTCCCCTCTTCAGTGAGATCGCCCTCTTGGCAAGTCACCGGCCGTATAGGCCTATATCCTCTTTCACTGACTGCATGACTGTTGAAGATAAAACAAATCGCAAAGTAGCAGATACAGAGGGTGAGTCCAGGGGGTCCGCCCCCCCCCCCTCGGTTCAGAGCTTTTAGACACTAATGCATTCTACCAATAAGTGGATCCAGATGTTCTCTGCGGGAGTCGGAACCCCGCCACCCAATTTCCCCGCTATGTGATGTCATCTGTGCTGAAGGTACCCTCTACATAAGAAATACCCTTCAATTGTACATGACCCTAAAAAGTGTTGAATCCCTTGTGTTGCGAGTCCCATGGCCTTTACACCGGGGATCATGGAGAAGTATATGCGTCGTATGTTAGTGTATAAATCCAGTACGTATGGGACCCATATCAGCTCTTGTTTTACACAGTGACTTAAGAGCCACCAAGTTTGAAACAGAATTTGGTGGAAGGGGGGAATCGAAACCAATGCCAGAAAAGGACTAATGACTAGCACCAAATCGCATCTTAGGCCAGGTAGAAATGCAAATATTTCAAATAGAATGAATGGAAAGGTGTATATGCACAAAAACTGCATTCTGAAGGCCACCCGCGAAATGAAAAAATTAGAAACCCTCCACAGCCCACAAATCACTTATCCCCCCAAAAAATCACCACCCCCCCCCCCCATCCCCCAATTCCCCCCCCATTAGAATCAATGGCTACGCCACTGATTTGGATCCCCTTTAAAAAAATCCCTTTTAAAAAATCCTGCCATCAGCCCGGGAGCGGTGCGCCTCCGTACCGATTGTTAATATGCCAATGAGTATTGACCCTTAACCGATGGAAGAATAAGAAGAGGCCTAAGTGTAGGCCTTGTGGTGTGGATGAAGCTATATAGCAATTGGTGGATATGCACCTGCGTACTATGAAGAATGTGAGGCGGGATGGCAACATGAAAAGACGTGAAGACATCGCGGCGCGAAGCGCGCAGTTTTGGATGATTCAACACTGGAAAATTAATATATTCCATCATACAGCTCACTAATCAGTCATTGAACCTACGAATATGTCGAATACAGTATAGGCAGATAAGCGAAATAGCAGCTGGGTCAAAATTGTGGGACGAAATGCAACTAGCGTCACTCTCAAACCAAATTATTGAGGGTGACCTATGCATTCCACCCATCGGTGAGGCTCCCCCGTCCCGTCATGGTTATATTAAAATGTCCCTGTTCTGACAGAGGGATGGGTGAGTTCGGATACCACGATAGGTCACACGGTGCGGATCCAGATTTTTTTGGGGAAAAAAAATACATTCGAGACGAAATTGAAAATGAAGTGATGAAAATGGTCTAGGACGTATGGGGGTAGAATAATTCTTAGGTGAAAAAGTTGGACTGCCCTTTTTCGCCGGAGCGAGTTGGACCCCTCCTTTTGAAAATCTGGATCCGCCCCCCCCTGGATCGCGGCATATGCTTGACAATAACTTGACGACAGTAGCTAACAATGTTGCCGGTATGCCCTTACTGTACATGTTGTTATAATAAAGAACCGATTGATATGCAGTTCCCCAGAGGTAACTAAACAGTGGACACAAATTCGGCGCTTGCAAGCAGTCTGCGCAACCAACCGGTTGGAATTCAGTGGAAGATTAGAGCGGAGATGGCGTGATGCGTCCAGGGATGTGTTGTCGATACTAGATCCAGATAGTGGCCTTCTTCTTGTATCATCCGCAGACGGAACTGATAACCTTCGTGACTGAAAACATTGATATCTCAACCTATGAGACGGCGTTTCGTTACAGCATTCGGAGAGTGATTTGGATGTTTTGTTTTTCATTATTATTTCTCATTCCTCCCTTTACTACTCCTTCATTTCCTGTTTTTAGCCTTGGATATAATAATAATAATAAATAATAATAATAATATAATAATAATTAATAATTAAAGAAATAATAAAACTGATCAGAGGGGAACACGCTGGAGCAGCGCCTGGCTGCAGCATATGTATGTTAATATCCCGAGTGTAAACATGGGCAGACACTGACCAAGTCTCGCCTTTCTCTTTTGAAATAACTGAATAGTATCAAGAGTAATGTATAACAAGGACAGGGAGAATAAATCCTGATCCGGGGGTCGCGATTTTTCGTCCCCAGCCGACCAGACGTTGAGTGGGAATCTCAACGTACGCACGACACACGAGACACGTCACTGTGATCATGGAAGTAATGAGACGAGGGAAAAACCCGCCTGTGAATGAATGGGTGTCGAAACTGGAACCTTGGTATGCAAAAGAGGACTGGAGTACCGCAACGCCACTTGCCCAAAAAAAAATTTGCCCAAGACCCGCCTCGCAATGATCCAATTCCTGCCCTTTGTAACATGGGACTGGTTTTATCCTGACGTTAACGTGGACCTAACAGCCTCCGTATGTCCTGACCTTCTAGAGATCGGGAACATACACACGGGCCGAGAGAAAGAAGCCCTACTCTTTCCAAACACAGCACGGAAAGCTATGAACGAAGGCACAAAATTAAGGGTCAGTCTAAAGAAGAGAGGTCACTGTACCCCCCCCCCCCCTGGTAATAATGTGACTCACAAACCTTCCAGTACGGAAATATCGGTTAAAGTTTAAATCAGGCATGTAATGCTAAAACCAAAAAGAAAGAAACCTCAGTGTTTTGTTTTTGAAGGTACGTTAAGGGACAGGACAGACCCGTTACTAATGTGCGTTCCAATGAACGTAGTGTAGTCAGGAGAGGTCAAACGAATGGATGAGCAAAAATGAACTTTCAAAATTGATTGAATGGGTAGAGTTGGATTGACGTCGGAATATTGTTTTTTTTTTTTCTTTTTTTTCTTTTTTTTTTTTTTTTTTTTTTTTTTTTTTTTTTTAACACTGTTTCGTATTTCCTCTCTGTCTGTGGTCTCGCCAGTAAAGCGCTGTTAGGCATGCCGTGGTCGAACCTAATGCAAGTGAGTACCATTTTTGAGCCTGATTTTTCAAAGAAACAACTGAACTGCACTACCATTGGAATGCCCCCTTCAGAAGGCGCTCCCCCCGTCCCACCCCTCGCTCTTGCTCTCGCTTCAACGACATGTGACCTCTGACACCCACCTAGTAAATTATATTTGTCATTATTTGAATAACACACAGGGCTTGACAGATGGCTTCAGCTGAATTTTATCCCGTTGTGTGGGGGACGATAATTGAGTTCAGAATGTTGTGGCAGGGTTTTGGGATAGCCTGACAAGCTGCCAGAACGTTATTAGTCACATATGCCATGAACACAGACACCCCACGCATTCAAGTGTGTTCTCTTTTTCACAAACAAACATGGCGTCTGGTTGTTCCCCATTGAGAAGGAAAAATATATGACTGGGAATATGGCAGTGTACAGGAAAGATACTTCCCGCAGTGTATACTCTCATGAAGAAGAAGTCCAGACAGTGAGGAACCATGGACGGCGATCCGGGAAATGGATTGTTCTCCACCCCTGCCCCCCACCCCAAAAAAAGAAAACAGAAGAAAAAAACATTTGGAACATCGCCTTTTGACTTTTATTGGAAAAAAGGGTCCCGTCTCGCCCATTTATTGAAATGGCCGCCATAACCACTTAAAAAAATAGTGAGTGGGTTCTTAACTTTGGAATAGCTATACAGGGTTCAACAGAATGATGGTACAGGCCCCTTTAAGAAAGGACTTGTATCCGCTATGAAATAGCATCACCAAATAGCACTCTATGTCATGAAATGGATCAGTGGATTGAGTGCAAGGTGAGTGGAAGCAGAGTGTTTGGAATTAAGTGGGCGAGTTTGAAGCCAAATTCCTTCTCCAAGTGAGTCACCGGGGCCTGTGAGGGGGCCTGTGAGGGACCGTTTAGATCCTCACTCGATCGGTTAAAAACAAAGTGCCTCCTCGTGGTGGAATTACACTGAAGACAAAAATGATCTTTGCATTCTTACTGGAATATATTGAATCTAAATGTGAGTGTTAGGTTTTCCTTCTCCACTTATATTCACACATACTAAACCAACGCCATACGAGAATGACAACATTGATTCCTCGGCCCGTCATCCCATACAGTAGAGGCCTGACACTAAACAAATTAACTCTATTTATGGTCACTGCAGTGCCGTATATAAGGAACATTCAATCAGCTGTGAGAACGGTTCTTATATTATTTTAATATATTTATATTGTTTAATCTTCAAGAACCAGATAAAAATGAATGGGACGATCGGTTCATGTATTGCATAACTGATGTGTAAATGTATTGACATGGGCATTCTTCTCCTTCATAACGTACACATCATATCAGGCTGAGGCCATCGTGCACATTCAACACGGCCTTATCTCTCAGTCGGACAGAATTGAGCCAACAGCATCGGCTTTGGCGGCTGCAGCTCAGTGAGCTGGGAACTGCGATACCAATGCATGGAAGGAACACGAACCATCGCCTGGAACATCATGCATGCTTGTCCATGCCAGGAGCACCTTTCGCAAGCTCCCCCCCCCCCTCCCATGCCAGGAATATATGAGAGTTCATACTTGGCAGCCTGCGTGGCGTCCTTGTGAAGGAGAGTTTTGAAATACGGGGGGTAGACTTCTCTCTGACGTTTTGGTCCCACATGTATCTGGAGCCAGAAATAGAGTTCGAAAAGTGGGGGGGGGGGGGGGTTGTGGACTGCAATTTACTATCTGAAGCGGAGGAGCAACTATGGGTTGGAGCGTAGCGCACCCCGAAAATTTTGTCTTTTCATATCTCCCAGATCTCCGGACATGGCACTTGCCGGCCTGATGCAAACATCTGGATGTTCAATTTCAGTAAGAAAAACAAGTTGAAGAGTTGTCACTATGCAGAATATAGGCAGATACATATAGGAACAAAGCTCTACGGCCGCTTTCTATTTTTATGAAAGAATATGTCAGCAAGTGATTTCAAAACCTAATACCAAGAACCTACTGCAAGGGTACAATTTACGTAGGCTAAACAGTGGAGCTAGGATTGAACACAACCCCCCTCATTTTGCTATTAATATCTGATCAGCAAAGTGACGCTATTGAAATTAATGTACAAACCTGTTGTGAAATGTGGGGATGGATTTTGGCAGAGTATATAAACGGAGCCCAATAATTGCTTGGCACGAATCGTGAGAAAGTTCGATAGAACTGGTCACTCACATCGCAGGAAATAGTACTTTCAGTACCCGTTAAGTAAATTCAGTGACGTAGGTAGGATTTTTCAGTGGGAGGCGCTGGAGGAGGAGGGGGAGGGTAGCTGACAAGGGGTGTCACCAGACTTTTCGTCTTGAGGGAGGCACAGGGGGAACAGACATTTTCAGAGGGCCACAGTCACTTCCTGGAGGAGCGCACCAGCGTTGGAGCGGAGCGTTACATGTTAATTGTGACTGTGCAAGAGCCAGATGGACCGGATATGCCCTTTTCCAGGCGTTTCAGGCTGCACGTACTTAAGCTTCCCCTTGGGCATTATGATCACAATTTGGAATCGGTGGAAAATTTTGACATGTGTCCGACCCCCCACTCGGTTTCTATCGTTGCCCGGAGAGGACGCAAGATTTCAGAGCAATCTGAGAAAAATCAGGATCCCAGCAGAACTTAGGACATTTAGCCAGCTGTAAAGCTCAACTGTCCCAATCATGATATTTATGCCACAGAGAGCAGGGAACTACCGAGTAGTAGTCCCTGAAGAAACCAAGCGTTGAAAATCCAAGCAGTCTGATAGTCTATAGGCTACTGCAGTTTCACATCGCGCGTGGTTTAGAGAAGAAGGAACCGGACATGGGGCTAATGGTTTGTATCCAAAAGAATTATTGTAGTTTCCAAGGTCAAGGGAATGTTGTTGTATATTTTCACCTCACAGGTACGTATAGGCTAGGGGCCCCCAAAACCCCCCCCCCAGGCAGAAAATTTCCCATAGAGCTGCCGAGAGTTGGGAGACGACCTGGTCGGGACGAATTCCACCGTAGTACCACGCGCGAGGCACGAACTTTTTACACTTTCAGGGAAGTGACGGCGAATTTGGCACAATTAACTGCACTTCTTTGTCATACAAAACAACAAATTAGCCAGGTCATATTAACTGGTCGTCGAATACTGGATACAGATTTTTTCTCTCGAAAATCACAAAATCTCATTGGAGGGGGGGGGCAAACAGGGGAGGGGCCCATGGTTTTCGAAGGGGAACTTGCCCCTCACCCTTGGCGACGCCACTGGGCTAGAGTATTTCATATGGTTGTTCATTCATATATGAGCGCAAAGACAGCATCCGCTTGGTGATTAGGGTACACAGAAATTTCGGGATATAATGCCTACCAGATGTTAAGAAAAGGCACTTCCAATCTTCCCTAATCCTTTCACAGCCGTAGTTTTTGTAGCGCGATATAGACATAGAAATGTGAGCTTGTCATATCATCCGAATAAATTACGCAAATCTCAAGAATTGCCTAAATTCCATTGAAGGTTTACGAAGAAACCACCATTTTTGGGCACTCAGAGAAATTTTGGGTAAACAATTCTCCCTTGCTTCACCCTACTCTATTTCCCATATCCGCCCGAGTGCGATACACGAGTTCTGATCCCAACTTGCTTTGGCATGCTAGGATGCCTGTGATAACGGGTTTGCCTAACTTGGTTTTTAATGCCACCTGACTGTTCTGTCTTACTATTGGGCGGGGGGGGGGGGTAATTTAACCATCGTCGGATGATGTGGATCTTGATTAAGGATGTTATTCTAATTAGGGGAGGGGCTTATAATTAAAACCGCGCGTCCGCGCCCTGATAATGGGTTTTCGATTTTGGGTACTAATACTAGTACTAATCCAGCTGATCCTGCTCTCATGAATGGCGAGCAGATTATGGTCCCTATTTCGCAAAGGATGTCAACATAAATTTATGTCGAAATTGAGTTCACTCATGCCAGCGGGGTATGAAATCATCATTAACGCCCATGACTTGTTCCCTGATAGCCTTTAGTGGGTGGAGGGGGGGGGGGGGGGGGAGGCTTCCGGCCTCTACCAATATTTTTTCATCCGAAATACCGGAAACTGATGATGTAACCCTGATTGGCCAGCGCGGGGTGGGGGCTGGCTAGTGTTAAAATCGTGGAACATTCCTCACGGTTTAAAATTTACCTATATGACTCATTCCACAATAACCTACGCCTCGGGGGTTTCAACAAAAAAAAAACCCAACTACACAAAAAAAAACTACAAAATACTACAAACGTCAAACTCAACCAACTTTAAAAAAAAAACAAACTTTTCATTTTTTTGGTTCTCCTCTATTTTTTATCGCCACCGCCCCTTCCCTCTCTCTTAATCCTCTTTCTCTTTTTTTTCTTCTCCCTTCTTTCCCCTCTTTCCTCCTCTTTTTCTCTCTCCCCCCCCCTCATTTTTCTTTCTTCTTTTTCTTTTTCCCTCCTCCTCCCCTTTTCTTCTTTCCCCCTTTTCCTTGTTTTTCTCCTTCTCTTCCGGGGGCGCGCGCCCCCAAAGCCCCCCTGGATACGCGCCTGCTCTACACGCGCATATGCCACCGGCAACGATAAAACGAACCGATGCCATAGCTTAGCGCGTAGCTGGCTGCTAGTCTATTTGAATATAAAATAGCTCCATGGTTGAACGCTGTTTGACCTTGGTTCACCTCGTATCAACCATGCAATCATTTACTCATATGTGCAGGATGACACTTCAACTAATCGTGATTTGCCTAAGGGGTTCTGGCTTTAAACACGCTTTGAGTATCTTTCTGCAGAACCCCCACCATTTAATTATGTCCACTGCTAGTACAAATTACCTGGGGTATTTTTGATGCGACTGAAGTGGCGCCCATGTGATTATGTTGCAAACGCTCCACCTCGTTTTGTACTGTATGCGTAAGCCGACTCTTTCAGATTTAGTTCAGACTTCTATTCATATTTTATAACTCTATTATTGGTAGTGTTTGGTCTTACAGTATGGCCGCGTGGGCTGGTAAAGCAGTATCAACATCCACCACGTTCAAGCGGCATAATAAGGCGTTCTGTAGGCTATTTGGAAAATTTTTGCCCACAGTTGACGACTGTATGAATCGAGGATGAGCAAGAAACTACCCGGGTTCTCAAGGATGTCAATCACCCTCTCCACGGAAATTGGCATTCCATATTCCACGCAGTGGACGGATGAGGCCACCGAGCTTTCAACAATCGTTTATTCTTCCTCTTTTTTGGTTTGGGCAAGCAGCTAGGCTTTTTAATTTGTCTATACTCAATAATATTCTTGCCTTTGGTTTTCACCTAGTGGTTCTAATAATTTTTTTCCCCCAACGTTATTCAACATTGTGATATCATACGGTTTACCTCGCTTTTACACGCATTTTACACGCATCGTACTCACATCTTACACGCATTTTACACATACGGGTCTTGTGTTTTTCTTCCATTCCGCTCATGTTTTGTATTCTATGTTTTCTACTTTGTCAATTGTCTTATATTCGATGTCATATATATCCTTATGCAAGCATGTCATTTCCACTTCTTGATGAAATAAAGTTTTATCTATCTATCTATCATCTATCTATCTATCTATCTATCTTCTATCTATCTATCTATCTATCTACTATCTATCTATCTATCTATCTATCTATCTATCTATCTTTGTATTCACTCAGTCTTTCTATGTTGAATAAAGTTGAATTGATTGATTAAAACAAATGTTGGTATTTCGACCATGGTATATACGAAAGAGTGATAGCCCCCTCCATTCTAGCAGTCGGCTTCTCATATCGTCCTGCTTTTATTTAGGCAGGCTCACAGACTTAAAGGACAAGTCCAGTAAAAAAATATTTAAATGTATATAATTGTGCATGAAATCATGCAAATTCGAACCATTGTTTCATGTTCAGTTCGGTTATGAGTTTTACAAATTTTTTTAAAGAATATAATTCATCACTGCTATTCCAAGTTTGACATTTATGCGAATTGGCACATTGAGATGTCATATCTACCAATTGAAGAAATGTCAATAATATTTTTTTTCCCTTAGCCTAAAAAAAAAATTGTTTGCTTGTTAGTCCTCCACCGCCCGATCCGAATTTTCCTTCCGCTCCGAACCTATTTTTCTTTCAATATTTTTTTAATTTCTTGTTCGCTTGCAATTTTACATTTCCGTCACAAAAAACTTTCCCTGAATTCTATCGTCGTCTTACACTACAGATTCTAAAACCAAATCACACACATACCTGTGGTATTATGCCAGGCCGTGACGGCGTGACTCATCATCGATCGATCGATCTGACCTGTCCCTATACCCTTTCTCTAATTTCCCCGAAATAATACCCCGCACTTATCAATTTAAATTTTTCGCGTAGCCTCGAACAGGAACTTTTGAAGCCGCGCGATGCACGGCGGGGCTATGTAAATGGCTTGGAACGTTCGTCACACATATCAAATTACTGCCTGGGCCTGGGCTGCATGGTTCGCGGCGACAATGCATTTATCACACGTGCCAGACGGCATAACCTTCCTAACTTTTAGACCTATCACTCTGTTGCCGGCCGACTTCGCACCTGACTGTAAGTTAGTGAAAGTTTTGCAATAAAATACTTTTCTGAATGAAAACAACAAAATCATTGCAATGATCTGCAATAGAAATTTGAGCATATACCTTCACTATCAGTGTGAACTGTCAAATTCCTGTCAAGAAAATAACCTTCATCCCCACAATTTTAATAGTGTTTCTCATACAAAATGTAGCCCAACGCGATATAGCCGACCCACAGTGGTGGGGCTGATAGCACTTCTCCGATGTATATTTTTCTTTTCTTGCAACTCGCCGAGCGTGCGCTCCCTGTCACCACTCAAGTAGTGTGATACTACACAATGCCAGTGCGCCGATCACTAGCACTAGCAAGGGGCTAAACATGGGCGTCGTACACGCTCGGAGTTCTGTGTGAACCCGGCGTTAGAATTATTTATGACCGACTTTGCACTGTTGTGACGACTTCTAACCTGAATGAGATTTTGATCACCACTTGGCAGTGGTGGAAACACCACGATTAAGACCTACTTCTGAAAATGTGAGAGTCGCGGTGTCACGAAATGGCCCATAGCGTGATATAGGCCCAGATGAAATTGGTGTCAACCTTTGCGTGGTTTTTTGCATGCGAACTTCCGGACGCATTTAGCGTCCTATTTTCACATGTTCCTTATGTGCGAATCTGCGTTCCAAAACAACAAAAAAAAAAAAAAAAAAAAAACCCGCCCGCCTGTCCCGCATTTTTCGGGGTGTGGATGACAAACAAACATCTGTTTTTTAGGCCGTATAATTGGTAGATATGACATCATAAAAAGGTTGCCAGTTGCCCACATCAGGAAATTTTATGAAATTTAGGAAGCCATATCGTCCCCAACCGAACATGCTATAAACCTGAACAAAGTGATCTTCGAATGATTTTTTATTCTCTTCAACAATATAACACAAAGAAGATATTACTTTGGCTGGAATTTTCCTCTAATATGTCTGTGAGCTGGCTAAATACCAGCAAGCTGCATCATTGTGCATGCAATTCGCAACTTGCAAGTTGAGTACAACAGGGAACTAGAATTCGCCAGTTTCGGCCGAGCGCATGTTGACCCGACGTTTCAAGCCAGGGGTACTGTTTCAATTTTATAACATTCGCTCCTTGAAGGCGCTTGAGACCGAGAGCACAGACGAGCTGGTCAGAGTCAGAGAGGAGATGCAGTAAATTGCTAGTTTTTCTGGTGGATTTGGAATTTTATCGATGATTTGATTTTCTTGTCTCCGTCCTAACGAATCTGGAAAGTGGAATAGGTGTAACACTCTTAAGCGTATTCAGTAACACTATTCCGTCATGCCACAGTGCCAGTGCCATATTGGCTCTAGGCCTAGTCTAGGGTAAAGTAAGACTAGAGTAAGACCACCGGATGATAATTATATCTGGGTATCTGTTTCTACTAGGGCCTACAGTTAGTCCCAGGTGCTCCAGGCTAGGCCCTGAACCCATTGTAGCATTAGTTGTTGATACTGGCACGACCATCAGTCGTCACCTAACTGTCAGTGGAAAAAACTTCTCGGTTTATAATGCATTAGCAACGACAGGTACTCATGATACGACGGACTTATGTCTTATGAAACGCTCACTATACAGCTGGTGCATTATGTCAGCACATTGGCATAAAGCCGTGTTTCCATGCACGCGGGCAGGCGGGCACGCGGGTGACCCGTTCCATGCACGCGGGCAGGCGGGCACGCGGGTGACCCGTTCCATGCACGCGGGCGGCCGGGCGGGATTATTATTATTATTATTTATCAAACACCGGATGCATACTAGTGTTCAAACCTAAACACAGGTGTTTAATTTAAAAAAAACCATTGTTCTAAATGTCAACGATAGCGCCTAAAATACTGTTAAAACTCACAATTGACAGGGTCTGGAGATTTAATTAGCGAATACTTGACACGTCAATGGTTTTAAACATGTATATGTGTTTAAAAATGGTGTCTGGCCGTTAAGGCCAAGTAGAAATAAAACATGTTTAGCGTCCTGCTTTTCGAAAATGAGGAGGCGGCGGCCCCTTCTTTTTTTTTTTTTTGGCGGTGACCCGACCATTGCTCATCAAGATGTTTATATACCAGATGGGTTTCCCCCATTTAGCTGAACTAATACTATAGCCATTCATAACCAGAAATTACATAATAACCATTTCGAAACAAAATGCAACATGAGAAATACCAGACTTAGCCAGGTTTGAAAAGAGGAAAAGAAGCAGGTCGAAGCAGGGTTTTGTCTTTCTCAGAGGAGGCGGCCTCTTTTATTCCTTTTTATTTATGGTTCTACAGGGTCTACTAACCTAAAACATGCTTCAAATTGTTCCTTTGTCAAGAGCAAACTGATTCCATGGAGTTAGACTTTCAAGTATTCTTTAAAAAAAGTTATGGCCTGAATGAAGAAAAAAAAAGAATTTTTCAGTATCTCCGAAATAGGGAGGCGTGCGGGGACGCTAAACATGAAATTATTTTTTATTTTGCCTAAAAATAGAGACAATTGTATAAGATATCATCACGAGCTTGAACGTTATGAAGGTTGTGTTGGAACATTATTTGAACATAACATTGTTCTCTACTCTCCACTAGCGGGGCTACAAGCCAGTAAGATTGCAGGGAATCCCCTGAAATCGATTACGAAATACCATGCGGGTGGCGGGTAAAATGGTCACGACCGATCGAGAAAATGCCGCCCGCCCACCGCATGCCCGCCCCGGTCATGGAAAACGGTTCATTGAATATATGGTGAGTGAGCTCTTTTAACCGCCCGCCCGCGTACATGGAAACAACGCCTAATGTATTTGTTATTCTTTACAAACTGAAGGGCTTATCGTAAGCCTTTGCAGTTGAATTATTCCCACTAAAGTGAAGGATTGCCCATTTTTTAGCATGCATTGGCAATTGTTTTTCTCATGACGAAATATTGATTATTCCACTTTTTAATCTTATGCTGACTGGAAGAAAATGAACATGAACATGAACCTGTCAGGAATGTTTGATATGCGTTGTCAAGGAAGACTGTCCCATTGACTCTGTATAGGGTTCAGCTCTTTTACTCAGGTCTAGTGACCTCAGTAGGTAGGCATATATTTTGCACATATAGGCCTATCTCGGAATTGTGTATAGCCTATGCTAACATCTTGTAGGGCCCAGATTACGTTCCTCTACCAAAAGCTCAGTAAATATTTGACGCCCTGTCTAACTTGGATGGAGCTGGTCCTCCCAAAATGTAACAAGTTTTGTAACTCTCCTTGAACATTTTCATAAATTTCGTCCTTTTGTACGTAATAGGGCCCGTCCACACTTTATGTACATAATCGAGATGTAGACTAACTAGTGACTTTTAACTGCCTGATAAAAATGTCCCTCTTTGCAGCAATAGTTTCGCTTGTCATTCCAAGAACTTGGGTTGGCCAGTTTTAGTTGCTTTAGCACACTGTTGACTGGAGCCAAATAATCAGATCAAAGTACCCCCCCAGGCGCCCCCCAAATCCTTTACCTTCCCTTTTGTATTGTATTATTGTGTCTCCATAAAATGTCATAATGCCACATTCTGGTGCTCTTATGAAACTTCACATTCTCGGATGAAAGCATCTCCACTCCTGTCTACCAGAGGAATCCCAACCCTTTCACCTGGTGTACCTTTAAACATTTTCGTGGTGCCACTAAGTACCAACTGTTAGTACGGCATGGCTAGTATTCCAAGATTCTGAAAAAAGGTGGGGGACCCTGGCCTCGCATGAGCGCCGTCCTGGAGAGGGTCCATGTGGGGAGGTGACTTTCTCTTTGTTCAGTTTTTGATAATTAATTACCCTTATACTCAATCTGGTGCAATTCTAAGCATCATGCGGAGCACGCTGTGTACCACCCCGCGTGACACCCCCAATTCCCAAAGCCCCATCCCTGGCTGTACAACTAGAAACACTGACTCCCCCCTCAGTCACTTAAGTGGCTGGCACATTGGTACACTGACCCACAAACAAAAACAAAATTGTGTGTCCCCTTATTGCTATTGGACAAGGACCCTACAATGTCCTTTGGCAAGGGTAGTGGGGTGCATCATGCAAGATCCACTAGAGATGCTTTTTTTTTTGCATTGTGGGATTTTGGTTAGTATTTTTAGGGATGCCAATCGTGCTGCTGCAAACTTAGGTGTTCAGCGCCGGGCTCTAGGCCCTGTTCATCCTAGGGGGAATCGAAATCATATTCTGTGCCGCCATTTTACATTCCAACGTCCTTCATTGCCCACTCCTCCTTTCATCGCACACTTCGGGTTAAAATATCATTGCTCAGGTAAGATGAAGCATTTAGCATCCTGCGTCAACTGCTGGCAACCAAGTGGCGAGCACTTTTTGTTTGCAAAATGTTGCTGCCTCTGCCTCACATGTGTGCAAGTCTCCATAACTAGTAGCATATATTGATGCTGTTGTGAGAGCCTATGCCCTACGGGTACAATCTGCCTACTTCTTCTTATATTCGGCTTGACTGTGTGCCGTAACGCTGGAAATAATGTCGACGTGTGTGACTCTCAATGACTACTACTGTCGACCATTCTCATTGGCATCATGCTCTCGTTTTAACATCAAATTATGTTTACAATTCCTCAATATTGGGGGGGGGGGGGGGGGGGTAATCAAACTGTGCCTCATTACTCAACTGTCAGCATTTGTTGGCTGGAAAACGGAAACCAAATTGTTAGAAGTATTCAACCAGCTTTTTCCCTCAAGCACATCAGAATAAATTTGGATGATTCCATAGGGTACCACAGTGAATATTGGCATTAAATGGTGTCATCAGTTTAATTCACTCAATGGCTACCTGTAGGCCCTACCTTAATGTTCTTATTTTGTTAAGACCACCAATTAGGGTGGGATAGGTCAATTGCCCAAAGATGGGGGTGTTATGATTATTAGTTATTTACGATAAATATACATGTATGATTACGATGTATACTTATTGATTGATTACAGAAAAATGACCTCAACATGGGTTTTCATTTGTTAGCAAGGACGTTTGAACCTCCAAAGACAATTGCTGATTCCATATTCTGAATATATCTTGTTTTAGAATGCAATTGAATCCCCTTACTTGGATATTCTATGATATTATTCCGATATCACCCAATTGAATTACTCTCTGTTCAGTCTGTTGGGAGAACTCTGTTTAAAAAAAAAAACAAACCTATGTAAGTTTTCATATGGATTTCCCTTTTTATAACAACTTCTTGTTTTATTCTTTCACCATGATGATACATCTCACATCGGTAGGTGGGTGAACCAGCGTACTCACTGCATCAGTGAGGACGCAAATTTCCATTCCAAGAACATATCCAGAGAAAGTTCTTTTCAAATGTGGTCAAGTTGAGAATACACAGGAAATTACACAAACCTTACCTCGGATGACCTCAAATCCCACCACCTTTTGTCAGGGCTAGTTGTAGTCTAAACCTATCCAATTTTGTTGAAATTTAGCAAACTTTGGGAACAGTTGAAATTATGCAAATCAGCGGACCCCAGTAGTGTGGTGATGCCCACTTTCGAACCCAGCCGAAATTTCACTATGGCAGGCATATGTTGCAAGTTTCGGCTCAATACCACAATGCATTGGGAACCTTATTACACTCACACAAAAATCGACAGTGGACACTGCATAGCCAGTACTCTCAAAGGGGAGATATGATGATTAGATTCACACTCTGCCAGTACATTTCTGGAGCTTTTACATGCTTTGATACTTGTCCAAAGGTTTTTTGAATAGTTATCACACGGAAATGGAAAAAATTACCTTTTCAAAGACAGAACCCTCCCCATGACCCAAGTGGTCAATATTTTTTAACAAAAACTGAGTCTTTTATCAAATATTGCAGCAGCATGTGCCTAGGGGCCCATAAATTGTACTTATTCGTCGATAGGGAGGGGTGAGGCCATTCATGTGAGTGCACTTCCTCTGGGCTCGACCTCGAACCCCCCCCCCCCAAGACAAATCTCTCGGTACGCGCATCCCCATTTGAGTATCTTGGGAGGCCAATGAAGATAAACTATGATGTTTTGCCTTTTATTTGGTGCCAGTGTAAATGTATAGAGGCAAGGAGAGACTTACCAATTACAAACCATGAGATTTTTGACAAGATGATGGCTATTTGTTTCAACATTCGGGTTCCAAGGTCATATATTGTCCTAATACTGCATGTCAATGCAGGAGATCAAAAGAATTGTGGGAGATTTGGACAGGTTGGGAATGTCACAGAATTGTGGGGGATACTGGCTTGATGCTAGAGAGGTCATCTGGTCAGTGGTTATCTCATAGCTATAGCTCCATACTATACTGTATACCCAGGTCATGTGTGATGGTGGTCTATTATGTCCTAGTTCTGTGAAAGTGAAACCCATCGGAAAATAAATTGAACCGTTGCTGTAGCATTTATGACACATCCTTCGACATGCGTCATATGTGAACTATAATTTATGGTCTTTCAAACAGGTCTACCCATATCGCCCCCTTACATGAAATAGTTAAACTGAAAATGCAACTAATTTTTCTCTTAGGAGCTTGGAAGCTTTCATTAGGAAATATGAAAAGGCAACACTATAGGTATCTGGTTAATACTTTGTAGGTGCACACATCTCGTTATGAGCGTCTAGTATTGTGTTAGGCAATTCCACATTACTGCCTACTAACGAAATTCTCCCTGATCCAAGTTTCTTTTTATTTTCATTGACCACCTGATTTTCCCCTCTCATTTCTTTATAGAAGTATCAGTGAATGTCCTGGACGGTGGATAGTGGTCTATCTCAACGGGGCTTGATGAATCTGATCCCCCCCCCCCACCCCGCTCATAGGACTGAATGTGATCAACTGGAACTAGTCCAACTACATTTGTAGTCATCTGATTTAACACAGTTGATCCACCTAACAATATTTTGTAATTTACAGCTTATATCAAGTTCAGCTTCATAGATTTGCACACTCCTTTGTCATGGAATCATTCAAGCATAGACTAGTGTTGTAGCAGTATATGAATTAACAATATGGAAACTGGGAAAAACAATCTTCAGCTTCGGATTGCCAGATTCAAAAGAAACAAAAATTTAAATTCTGTTAGAAGAACTTCATCAATCAGTCGGCTATTTATGACCCTTTCAGAGAGGACAATTATTCAAATTTCTAGAGCATGATGAGTTCTAACAGATAAATTTTTTTATCCGGGAAATATATATATATATATAGTATTAGGATAATAATTGCCAATTTATTAAAGTCATTGCCAAGTTATGATCATTGCAAAAACAAACCAAAAATCAATTTTAGTGTTCAGAGATCTGTACAAAAAATACAGTCGGTCATTTAGCTCCATAGACAAAATGTGTAAATTCAATGTATTTTCATATTAGAATTGTATATTATTCTTTAATTTCAATATTTCCCACATCTAATGTGAAATTTTGGTGTCATTTTTCAATAGTATATATTTTAGCCTTATACATGCATGAAATATCATTAGTTTCTTATGCTTTACTTATAAAAAATATATAAATTATGAAAACATTCTGATATTAGCAAAATATATAATCAATATATTAAAACGAAAACTGACACATACTCGTTCAGCTCATCAGATTTATGCTATTGGTTTCATCCCAATTGGTTTACTGAAATCTGTCTGCACTCAATACATCAGGTTTTAATTCAATAGTTAGCTATATTGGTATTCATTGTGCTCCTCTCGGCAGAACCAATATAGTAACCTCTCCTACGACAATCTAGTTCTCCTGGTGTCCTTTGCTGTTTCAGGTGGGACCTATTTAAAAAGGGGAATAACCCTACCTTCAATGACATAGCGCAAAGGGGGAAGGACCGATCATACTACAATGCCTTGTAACCAGACCTTCCCTACTCATGACACATTAGTGACTTGGCCATATAGGATCCCATGGCATCTTGCTAATTCAATGTATGCCCGAAACTTGATAAAACCTTCATCTTGGGAATGTTGACCGCGGCCATGGTGGAGTCCAGGTGGTCAGTTTGACCCCTCTGGATTACAAACCAGCGACGGGTGGGAGCAGTGGGGTGGTCGACTAATCCATGGATGGATGTACCCTTTTGATTGTATGCTGCCCCAACTCTAATATCACGCCTTTTTTTAACAACACGACTATACCCGTCAACAAACGATCTGACCTAGCCGTGGACTTGCTCTCCAACGGGAGCGCCAACTTTGTGGCCCTCTATTCCACGAGCCGACCACACTGGCCATTCGGCTGGCCCGGCTAAAGAGATGGATGACACCCTCAAGTACTGTGACCAGACCTTGAAGTACCTTCAGGAGAGATTGTGTTAGCAGAGCTCTGGGACAAGGGAATGTGATAGCACATCTGACCATGGCATGGCCACCGTAGATATAGAGAAGACCATCTATGCAGACCTACCTGGAGGAACAGAATATCATCTTCACCCACTGAAAACACCCCTGTGCTGGGAATATGGTCCTAAGGACTGTGAGTAATATCAATCATCTCTATATAGCTTGAAACGCGCGAGAGTGCTGGACCCTGTGAATGTTTTATACATCCTCTCCCCCCCCCTCCCCCCCCCCCCCCCCCCTTCCTTCATTTTGTGGCGTGTGCCCCAGAGTTCTGCTATGAGACTAAAACCATGTTAATACTATAGCCTATACATGGACCCATATGTTGGCAGACTTCCAATTTTCATGTTTTAGTAGGGAAATGTGCCTGGTTCAATTTTCATCAGACATGTAATTTGATGATACTGGCAGACGATACAGGCTACCTACTAATGAATTCCCCATAAGGCATTGACCTTGCTGACAAGGGTGACCCTAATGAGTAACCTCCCTTACCTTGATAGTTGTTTTTGCAAAGCCCCCCCTAACATGTTTTCGTTGACCTATTTTACATACTCTACTTTGATGGTGTGATGCGGGGAGCTGGGGGGTGGGGTGGGGAGAGATCGCTTGGTATAGTTCATGTCTTAAAGGACAACCCCGCTTTGAATACAGCAGCGGTTATATCGTGGAGAATAGGAACTGTAGTTTCAAACCGCATTTCCATACTATGTTCCTATGTGGAGTTATCGTTCTTCAAAGTTTGGTTCACAATCTGCAGAAAAATTGGGGAGAATCCCAATTGCAATAACGCATGAAGTCCACATGGACACACAGGAAATTATGTTATGTATTTCCTTGATTTCATTTTTGATTCCTAGACGAAGTCAAAGGAATCTTGCAGTCGTGACATTGTGTGTGTATGTAGTATGTGTGTATGTAAACGCTGGCTTGTGAACACGATAACTCGACCCCACCTGGATGGATAAAGCTCATACTTGGTATGTGTGTTCCCCATGATGAGTACATGAACCCTGTTGTTTTGGGGTCAGGTCAGAGGTCATCTGAGGTCACCAGAGTCAAAGTCTGAGAAGCTTGTGAACACGATAAGTCCAGAATGGTTGGTCTGATGGGTTCAAATATGGTGTGTAGCTTTCTCATGGGGAGCACAGAAACCCTATTGTTTCTGGCATAGGTCGGGGGGGGTTTTTTATAACAAAAATAGAAAAATTGTGAGTTGAAAAGTCAATAATTTGGCCAATTTCGGCTTGTGAACACGATAACTCGACCCCACCTGGATACATGAAGCTCATACTTAGTATGTGTGTTCCCCATGATGAGTACTGACCCTATCGTTTTGGGGTCAGGTCAGAGGTCATCTGAGGTCACCCCAGAGGTCCAAGTCTGAGAAGCTTGTGAACACGATAAGTCCAGAATGGTTGGTCTGATGGGTTCAAATTTGGTGTGTAAAGCATTCTTATGGAGTACAGGGAACCCTATTGTTTTTGGTTCGGCGTCGGGATGAATTTTGGTCAAAAATAGAAAAATTGTGAAAAGTCCATATTTTTGGCCAATTTTGGCTTGTAAGCATGATAACTCGACCCCACCTGGATACATGAAGCTCATACTTGGTATGTGTGTTCCCCATGATGAGTACATGAACCCCATTGTTTTGGGGTCAGGTCAGAGGTCATGATGAGTACATGAACTATATTGTTTTGAGGTCACCAGAGGCCAAGTCTGAAATCCTTGAAATTAGTGTGTAGCTAATTATCAAGAGTATAGGGAAACCTTATTGTTTGGGGGGCAAAGTGTGAAAATTGTCAGTGTCGGCCGCGCTTTGACCAATTTCATCAAAAAAGGGATAAAGGCGAAGACAGTCTATCAATTTATGCTTGACTGTGAAGATAGAAAACAAATCAAATACACCAGCGAACAGCGAGACAAAACAAGTACAGGATCCCAACGTACAGGACATTTTTATATATATCTTTCTTGTCAATGCAAGGAAGCATGGTATAGAGCTTCATATGTACACAGACGACACCCAGTTGTTTATTTCATGTACCCAACGAATGCCGATGCAACGTAACTACGCCACTAGATGATGCGATTCTTCGAACTTCATAATGGATGCGGAAAACCACTTGAAGTTAATGATGAGAAAACAGAATTCCTAATTAAGTCGCGAACGAAGTACCGAGGAGGTGTCTATCGCAAGATTTCGGGCATTAAAATAGGAGCTGCGAATGTCCCGTCATTGTTTCCGCCGTAATATTGGAGCCTGATTGATTCGGAATTGATCATGGCCCCCCCAATCATGGTGTTGTCGGACGGCTATTTCCATATTAGACATATGCACATATTCGTCCATTTTTAACGCGTGATGCGACTGCGAACCTTTACCATGCCATTGTCACCACCTTCTCATTAGATTATGTGAATAGTCCTTCTCATCAGCCTGCCAAAATGTTCCTTTCGTCAAACGGGACTTGTAACAGAATACTGCTGCTCGTCTTATTTGCATGAAGAAGAAGAGAGACCACGTCACACCACTACTGGAATCACTCCCCTTGCTCCCAGTGGAGTTCCGGGTGAAGTTCAAGGTCAACATGCTGACCTTCAAAGCACTGCATGGTCTCACCTCCCTCAATACGTATCCTCTCTCTATACCACCTACCACCCCAAGCCGACCCTTCGATCGTCATCGCAGCACGCTTCTCCAGAAAGGGACGAAATGCAAAAGTGCTGTGAGAGAGCTTTCTTTCTCGTAGTGCTCCCAAACTATGGAACGTGTTGCCGAACTCTGTCGGCTGCCTGGTTCTTATTACATTTTTAAGAGTCTTTGAAAACCCATTATTTTAGACTGCTTTTACTGTTTGATCGAGTTTTACCTTTTCACTGATTGGCCATTGTATAACATTCATCTTGGTCTTGCCACTCTAATTTTGTCCATCTTTATTCTTCTATAATTGATCATTTAGTACATTTTTTATTTTTTTATTAGCTCAACCACTATGCTGGTTGATCTCTTGGAATCTCCAATTTCCCTATATATCTATTTATCTCTACCTATCTATCTATCCAGTGGTGTTAACAGTGCCTATTTGCCCCCAAACGGTCATTCTGTATGGATGTCGACCCAAACTTGGACCAATGTGTTATTGACCATGGGACAGTTGACTTTCTGAGGTCAGGTCAAGGTCCTTAAAGGGGGGCAGTATAGACATTATGTGTAAAATTTCAAATGTAATTCTTCTCCTACAATTTTGGTGCACAGTGCTGGTATTGTTAGGTCGTGATGATGGTCTACCAGCTTACCTTCTGGGTGGTTCAGGGATTTTTGGTCCAAGGTCCACTTGGGCTGAAGGCCCATTTTATCGAATTTACACAATGGTACTTAAAATGCATCTCCTCCCACATATTCAATTGATGTTCTTCAAAGTAATGTAATGTCCTTGGTAGAGTGCCATAGGGGTGTTCAGGAATTTGCACTCAAGGCCCAGTTTGGGCCCTTGGGCCCAATATATGAAATACCGGAAAATCTTGTATTTCCTACAAATTTTGTTGCACAGTCTTGATGTTTAGGTAGGTCATAATGGTGGTCTAATAGCTTTACCTTCAGGATGCCCAGCGATTTAGGACGCAAGGCCCACTGTGGGCCCTTGGGCCCATTATATTAATTAATCCAAATGCTTCTCCGCTTAGGAATTCAGTGCACAGTGCTGACAGTCATACAATAAGTCGATCAGCCGTTCCTTTGGGGTGTTCAGGAATTTTTGGTCTAGGTCCCTTGGCCCTTGGGCCCATTTATGAAATTTCACACAATAGTACTTGAAATGCATCTCCTCCACAAGATTCAATGATGTTCTTCAAAGTTACAGGTAACGGTCTTTGGAGAGAGGGCCATTGGGGGGGGGGGTGTTGGGAATTTTGTGCTCAGGCCCGTTCGGGCCTAGGCCCCATCATGTGGGAATTATGCACAATGCCTTTTCCTCTCCAACAATTTGTTGCACAGTGCTCACATTCATTCATAATGTTGGTCTGACAGCTGTACTTTTGGGGTATTCAGGAACTTTTAGTCCAAGGTCCTACTTGGCCCGTGGGCCCATTTATGAAATTTCACGCAATGGTACTTGAAATGCATCTCCTCCACAAGCTTCAATTGATTTTCTTCAAACTCACAATTAACGGTCCTGATGTAGAGGGCCATTGGAGGTGTTTTGGGAATTTTGAATTTAGGGCCCAACATAGGGAATACTGCAAAATCGTGTATCTCCTAAAATTCCGATGCCATTCTGATGTTTAGTCATAATGGTCTAATAACTACCCCGTACCGTCAGGGTGCCCAGCGATTTAGGACCAAGGTCTCAGTGTCACTGTGGGCCCTGCAGCCATTATGTTGAATATTTATTGACTGCTAAGACATCTTTGAGCCTTGAAGTGGCACAATAGGCCTTTGTTTCAAACTGCCTCCTCGGCCTCATGATTTTGAAACATTTCACACATTAATTGTCAGTCTGTTGATACATTGTGTGGTTTGAGCGACAGCACCATTGGTGCTCTGTTGAAAGATTAAGGAGGAATTGCTCAAAACAAAGTGCTGACAAAGAGTATAGGGCCTGTCATAGAAACTTTTAGTGAATAGGCCTATAGGAATATAGATACAGAACAGTCTGTCCTGCTGATTCGCCTATTTGTGCATTGGCATGCTTGGTGAGAGCAGCTTTACGATGCAGGGGTAATAAGATGCATGTTAAGTATCTAGGTATGGGAAATGCTCACTTGACCTTGTCCTGATGGATTGCTCTCGAGCCGGAAGCGCTCTTGGGTTAATTATAGAAAAAACAGTTATCCATGCCAGTACCAATGTCAATTGTTCTAGACTATCGTCCGTGTTAGACAGGGTTTCCTCCTCCACCAGCACTCTTCAATCTTTTTCTGGAAAGGATATGCAAGATATTCTCTATTCTCTTCCTGGCCACAGACTGGCAGGGTTGCTATCAAGTTTGGCATGGAGATCAGTGGTAAAAGAAAGTGCCAGGTCTGACATAATATTGGGTGGTGGTACAGGGTTGTCAATTAGGGGGTAAGTATTCATACAAGTTCACAGATTCACAAATCGTCCTGTTTTGGGAGATCATTGTAAATAAAAGAAGCCAATACCCCCCCAGCTGATATGTCTCCAACTTCAAATACTTGGAGCAACTCTCACCAAAGATGGGACCCGTTGACTCCGTTGAGCAGAGGTCCGCATCCGGGATTCACAGCCTTGGCAGCACTGGCCTGACTGATTAGGATCTGGAAGAGCAACATCAGTTCAGTTGATTATATCTGCTAACTGATACATCCAATTTATGTGCTGTGATAAGTTTGTCAATTTGATAGCTGTAGTTAATCATGCCTACTCAACACAATCACAGCTACCAGCAAATTCTACAGTCAGATGCCTTCACTCGATAGAGACCCTTTTTTCGGATGAGCGATCCATAAATAATACGATAAGGCACCAAAGGTTGGGAATTGGATTTCAGTGAAGCACTACTGTACATGTTTAAACCCATCCAAGGGCATAGCATGAGTAAATAGGGCAGGGCAGCAAGGCCAAATGAGAGGGGGGCAGGGACATGTACCACGCTGGGAGCTAGGGAGGGAATTAGGCTCGGCAGGATCTGCCCTGATTCAAAATGGGGGGGGGGGGGGGGGAAGGGTGGAGTATACGTAAAATGAGGTGGGTGAATGTTGCGTCTCCCAATGTAGGAGTGGATAACCCATACCGTATGCCTGGCATCGAGTATACAATAATATGTACATAACTTGGTGCCATATGTATTGCAAAGTACTATAAAAAAAGGTTCTGGGCAGTATTTTTACGAATACTCAAACTTCTCATAAAGAAGACTATGTATTCAGCGCATGCTGCAAAATGCAAAATCTGAATTCACCGGCAGAATGCTGTTAAACATAACTGAAACTTTATAGTCAATGGGGTTGAAAAAAAAAGAGGGGTAGTAGGGGTAAACAAACAACCCCCCCCCCCCACCTTCGCTGGAGATATTTTAGCAAGAAGAGTTATGATCATTTCAGGTGAAGCTACATGGGTTCAAATTTTTTTTCTTGATCAATATCGGAATCTAAGTCACTCTCAGTGACGATCACCACGGCATTGAATTGACAAAAATTAGGCAGTGGCGAAATTAGCAAAATTTTGATTTTACGACAATGGGGAACTTTCTCATGTATCCCCAGTTTAAATTATGTGAAGTTTATTTTCAGCATACAAATAGTGACCTTACACTAACCTAAGTTGGAATTGCATTCAACAGTGTTCACCGCTTGGGAACACCAGGTTTTTTTTTACCCCCCAAAAATATGATGCAAAATGGGGGAAAAAAAACAACGAACAAATAGCCCACTGCAAGACGGTTTTTTGTGCAATGACGTTTTTTAACGTTTACTAAATATTGCTTATATTGTGCCGGATCGTCAATGCATTGCACAGTAAGTACATGGACGAGTATGGCATTCAATACAAACTCTTAACAATTGCAAAGTACAAAAGATAATCTTCAATTTTTGATTCCTTGCCAGAGGCAAACGAATCTATGTAGTCACACTTGTGCATGTGTGGGTATATGTGTGCGTGTGTGTTCTGATGGAGATTAAACTGAATGCTGATTCGCTGAAGCTGGATATCAGAGTGAATGAATCTTGTGGAATTTAGGCTGTTACATACTGGGAACTTGGATCATCTGGGTTCTTTGTTTAATGATGTGGTGGGTACCGTTTCATTTAATGGTGTATCATTGTTTCATTATTTGGTAGCCTCTCTACTGATGCAGTCTACCAAGCATAAGCAATGAAGAAAGCACCCCACGTCTCTGTAGACAAGAAAGAGGACCTGACACCCCCCAAAAGTACCACTACAAGAAGAACATCCGCACCACCCATAGTGGGACTGCTCATCTCGGCTGGATGGTTAATGGGCCATCAAAACGACAAAGGTACGTAATCTGAAAAAAAAAAAAAACCTGGTTTATGGACCTCAGGAGGACAGGGATGGCAAATAGGGCTTAACAGACTGGAGAGAGAGAGGGACTGGATGATGCCTCTTGTGTATTTTAGTGGTGTGAATGCGGCATCAGATCGTGTTTAAGATTTACCTGTCAATAAGGTGCTTTTGCCACTACTAGTGTCCTCACTGTCCTGTGGTGTGGGAATTATTGTGGCCAGGAAGAGGATGACGATCAGCTTTCCTTAACTTTCTTCCATCCCCAGGCGGACGCATAAACTTTTGGTTAGGCCACAAGCTCATTTCATTAGCCTATAATACATAGGTTATAATTTTTTTTTTTTTAATTACCGTATTTGACTAGCCAAACGGGCTACTGAGCAACTGTATAATACTCGCCCATAACGGTTTTCACTAGCATTTGGCTAGCTGGCGGCGACGCTTATTTCAAGCCCTGACGATACTGTAGGTCAGGGTTGTAGCTAGAGTATCTGAAGCCGGACAATTTTGCATCTTATTTCTTCAGAGATTGGGGCAACATGGATGAGCCGCCTGTATGCGCTACCTCCAATTCTGCTTGAGTACGGGGCAACACTACCCTGAGTGACAGGTGGTCCCGCCACCCACCATAGTAATCCCTGCCTCTGTAGGTCGAGAGTGCGCAAATACTCCATCCACAACCATATGTGAAAAGGTCAGAATGTATGCTGAGTAAGCTAGTGGCGCCACTAAGTGCCGCATGGCTGGCAGTGCAGACAGGTACAAGAAATCCTTAGGTCCCCGGATCTACGGAGCTGACTTTTCAATAAAGACAAATCGGAACAAAATTGTACCGCGTGTGCCCTGCCACAAGGGGTTTCTGTGGGTTTTCTGTGGTTGTTCTTGTTGGACCGATTTATGGTACCAGAATCAGTGCCAGCTGATATTGGCTCATCAGGTGATATCGCCTTGGTATTGGGAAATTGGGTATTGAAAATCGGTGTTCGAAATAGTGAGTCGCATGTGAAAGCTCCTCAAATGAGCCAAAATTGCTAAACAATTGGAAGTGCATTAGCAGTCAGTTCGGACATGGCGCATATAGGTTTCCATAACAATTCTCCCCGAATGTTAACAGTGTTCGGCACTATTTCAAATGTGATTGCCCTACCAATATTCCTCTAGCCTGGTCGTCCAGCAGCCATCTTGGCCTCCTAGAGGTCAACATGGTGTGTTCAATATCTATTGAAACAGGGACGATGAAAGGTACAACAACCCATCACATGGGATACCCAGGAAACCGGGGATGTTTCGACTAAGATCAATAAGATTGGAGTAAATCAAAATCGTACATAAGCGGACCGCGTCCGCCTAGTGGAAAGGGCTCCATTGAAATAATGGTTGAAGCATAGGATGCCTAGGATAGCATGTGGATGCTTGGACAGGTGGTGTCTGATAGTCATGGATAAAGGAGCTGCTTGGAGTTCCTAAAATGCTGGAGCAGAAGTGCACAATTTCGGTCTTGTTTAATTTGATACCAGTTTATTGGACGTGCACCATGCGTCACCGAGAACACGCCTCTTTTATTAATGCGCTGGGTCAAGTTTTGAGGCTAAAGTAGAAGCTGGTGCTATACCTGGCAGAAATCCCTTGGCTGCGGACAGATTCTTAGAGAACTCGGCAATCACATTAACCTGATGACATCAGTCTCCTCTCTGCCTTTCCTCTATAGCTCTGGCTGATCTTACGCATTGCAGTAGTTTGAGAATTGGAAGTATTGTCCTGAATTGTCAGTTCATAGCCCCATACTTGCATGTGTGTTCACCTTGATGATTACATGAACCCCTCTTGGTTTTTGGTTAATGACTAATTCTTCATTTTCAGGCACCAGCTGAAGGTGCGCACAGGCTATAATACTCTATTCCTTATATGCATCCTCTTTCATGGCTCATGGGCCAGCCTTCAAGGGACCTGGTCTGTCTGTACGCCCTTCAACGCGAGATGTCTACACACTCATGTGTCATGTGTTGGGCATTGAGGCACGCCCAATAATGGTACCGTTGAAGACGTTGGGGGCCCTGCTGAAGAACCAATCCCCTCCCGCAAATACTGACGATAGACTGCATGGTGGCATGGTCGCTACTTTGTGCTCGGTAAGTATTGGGAACTGTACCATAAGAAATACCATCTGTAAGTAATCCATCTGTAAGCTACCCCATGTAGAAGCCCACCAAAAAGTCAGATAACGAGGCAAGAACGTGGAGACACGATTAAAACAGTTCCTGTGGATTGTATCAATAAACACACAGTGATGTTGTCCAATCATTCTATCATAAGATCAAAATACCAGGACCAGAAAGGATAACGACAGAGGAGTGCTAAAAATGATGTTGCGCTTGGTAATTTTGTTTCACTCAACATCACAGAGGTGACTTACAAATGATGGTTGCTTTGTTAATTTGTTTCACTAAACATTCAACATCTTCAGGAGCTGAACAGTCACGTGCACCAAGGGCGCACCACTGGCTTGATTGTGGGGAAGAGAGGCGGGGGGGGGGAATTGTGGGGAGGACCAATGCGGGTACCCAGGAGCTATGTCTTTGCTGTGCCCAACAGCAGTGCTCTATAATGGTTCACAAGGCTATGTGCCCCTGCCTGGACCTGGTACCAGCTTTGAATGTCTCGTCACCAGCAGCCATTCCTATTAATACCAGACCAAGTGGGGGTTCCCTTAGTTGACTCTAATAAGGTCACAGAAAAAACTGAGACCATGATACTACTCAGTGATTTACAATCAGGAATGACCTGATATTGTACTTCTAACAGGCACAGCTAGGGACCCCTAAAAGTCTCTAGCACTTGGTACCTTCAACCCTATTCTCCTAAGTGAAGTGGCATCCTCCTTCCTGTTGTTGGTTCATAGCTTTCACCTTCAGCATAGTGAGTATAGTGACAATATGGAGGTCTCTGGTTTACATGTATATATGCAAGACATTAATCCCAAACACCTACCTCCCAAATGGCACTATATAATACAAAGATTATAATACCACACCCTCCAAAATGGCACATAAATAATACAATATTACTACTACCAACAGCTCCAAAATGACACATACATAATACAAGATTAATAATACCAAACAGCTCCAAAATGGCACATATCATAATACAGGTTATTAATACCAAACACCTCCAAAAGGCACCATATATAAACAAGATAATACTACCAAACACCTCCAAAATGGCACCAATTTAATACAGATTAATTAATACCAAACCCCTCAAAGATGACTCATACACGAATACAAGATAATAATACCAAAACAAGCTCCAAAATGGCACAATATATTTGAATACAAGATTATAATACCAAACCCCTCCCAAATGGCACATATATAATACAAGGTTAATAATACCAAACCCTCCAAAATGGCACATATATAATACAAGATTAATAATACCAAACACCTCCAAATGGCACATATATAATACAAGATTAATAATACCAAACCCCTCCCAAATGGCACATACATAATACAGATTAATAATACCAAACCCCTCCCAAATGGCACATATAATACAAGGTTAATAATACCAAACCCCTCCCAAATGGCACATACATAATACAAGATAATAATACCAAACACCTCCAAATGGCACATATATAATACAAGTTTAATAATACCAAACCCCTCCCAAATGGCACATACATAATACAAGAGTAATAATACCAAACCCCTCCCAAATGGCACATATATAATACAAGGTTAATAATACCAAACACCTCCAAATGGCACATATATAATACAAGATTAATAATACCAAACAGCTCCAAAATGGCACATATGGACTGCATGTGATGTTCCTTGTAGCAGCATGGAAGGGAATGCCCAGTGCTACATATTTAGAAAAGGGTACTGGTTCTGATGGCTAAGAGCTGTTTGATTTCTATTGATTGCAGGTGTTGCGTTTGCTACCCTGATTGTTTACTGGAAGTGGTTGCTGTGCTGGTGACTGGTATGTGCTTACAACAGAGGAAGTATCGGCAAACTGACCTGGATACCATCATCGGAAAAACTGAGGAATCAGAAGAGAAGAAAGAAATCTTTGAGGATGACACAATGGTACCAAGTGTCATTTTATCGACCGGATAACGAGGTCTGATGACTGGATGAGAAACCATGCTTGTACTGTAGAAGTATGACAATTGTAATTTTTTGTTGTATAGTAAAAGTGTAATAGTACCTTACCAGGTGAAAACAGGGTCAGGTAAAATAGCCATGTACAGTACTGCTATGATAGGACAGTTGTGGTGTCCAGTATGATGAGAGGTTATTGGTACCTTACCAGGTGAGGCAGTGTCAGGGCACCCTAAGCCATGTACGCTATGCACTGTTGTAATGAGTCACTAAATTTCATGACTTCGAGTCATTGAATAACAGAGATTAATGTGAGGGAGTCGTCACTCGCTGAGTCACTTCACTATTCAGGGGATAGTTTTCACAAATTTGCTCGAGTCCCCCCCCCCATTCTATTTAAAAAGTTAGTGACTCGAGTATGCGACTCGTTACAACAAGGCTGTTATGATACGACAGCCGTGTCTGCTAAACTGAGAGTGGATGGTACCTTCAGTGTCATATGACTTGTACCAATGAATGGCAGAGGATGCCCTATAATCCGACGGTCAATTCGGCAGCAGGAATGAATTGATTACACCAAGGATATTCATGAATTGGTGGGGCCTTGATAGGTATTACCATCAGAGTTGGCCTGCCTTATGATTAATTGTTCTGGCATTGAAATGCAGCTTTATTTTTTACCATTAGACAGGAAACCAACCTTAGAAACATATGCAATTCCAAGCCTTGTGTAGAAATATTTGCTTATAATACACATCCTCCAATGTATTTGAACCTCATCAAAATCTAGTGCATTCTAATCTTCAAGTATTTCTGCTGAGTTATTCAGTATATTGACTCTCTGGGGCAAGTGCATAGTGCAAAATATTTGAATACAAGTCTTACAATGGCTCATGAAAGAAAATTGCGGAATACTTGTGTGAGTTTCCCTAAACTGAAGCATTTCATTAAAATATTGGCAGAAATAGTGCAACACTTAATATTGGGCAGTTTTGCTGATCAGGAACATACATGGCTGTGGTATGGAACTACCAAATTACCTTTGATCAGTAATTACTGTTCTAATATGTGCTATAGAGTTTAGAGTCTACTTCAAATGTTATTGCCTATTAGCAACACAGGGTTGATCCTCTGTATATAGTTGTCGAGTGTCATGAAACCCTGAAGAGTTTTCTTGGTTTTTTTGGCTTGTTGTTTGTTTATTGCCTATTAGCAACACAGGGTTGATCCTCTGTATATAGTTGTCGAGTGTCATGAAACCCTGAAGAGGTTTTCTGGTTTTTGGATGTTGTTGTTATTGCCTATTAGCAACACAGGGTTGATCCTCTGTATATAGTTGTCGAGTGTCATGAAACCCTGAAGAGGTTTTCTTGGTTTTCACATGCTGTAACAGGTCATTTGGAGATCAAATTATGTGTCACTCTTGTTTGCCTATTTGATGCAAATTTTGTATATAGTCACATATTTACATCACTCCGTAACCATAGTCAACATTCAGTCCCAACTAATTTGGGTCACTGGTTTGTTCCTTTATGTTATACTTAGGATGTGATGAACTGGCCACTCTATATTGCTTTTGGACTTTCCTATCTGCTAACTAGCAGATTGCTCTCTTCCTATCTCAAGATGGTAGATCAAGACGATAGAAACAAACGGAACTGCCCGAAGGCTCAATAGTCATTGATACAGGGTTACTATTGAAGGAAAATAAACAAGCATTTTATTCATCTGTGGTTCTATTGTACTATTCGAAATCTCTTATACAAGATGACAGTATTGGCCTCCTGTTTGAATGAACCTAATATTTTTTGCTCGTTTCTACAACTATGGATAGCATTCAACCCTGATTGCGAGATCACAGTTCTTTGTGAGCCTTGGGTGGCCTCTTAAACTTGTAGAAAAGACAAATGAAAACCAGGAGACTGGTGCTATTAATTTCAACCACTTGCTATAAGTAAACCTAATATTCAATGTCACCACATAGGGCCTCTGTTCTCTTATTGCCCTTGGTTGCTTTATTTGTAGAGCTAACCTATACAAGAACTTCATACCTGACCATCATAAGAGTTCTTCAGGACGTTTTGATCATCAACAGATCGCAGGATGATAAACTCTAGGGTGTAGCGCAGAGGAAAAGTTGCCATGTATAATCATATTATACTTTTGCTGGGGGAGGGGTATAGGGGTTGGGGGCCCTGCCCAAGAAATTAAAATTCTGAAATTCTCAGCATCTGGTCAATAATATCTCTTTATCAATGTTCTCATTTCGGGCATGAACAAGAAGGGTGTATCCACTGCACTTTCATCTATGCCTGTGAATCACATTTTTCGATGCACTTTCTGACATAAATAGACCTTGGAATAGAGCAGTTATACTGCAGGCTTTTCATTTGATGTATTCTATATTGTCGTGATCCACTTAAAAACTCAGTCTTTGTATCCAACTCTCGAGTCACGCTCTTATTTAACCAACTCAATGAATCTCTTAAGCAGTTAAACTGCAGTCTTAACAGTTGTTTTATTTTTTAATATATAATTTGTATTTACCCGAGCGAGCACTTCATACTGTCTTGCACCTCTCTGCATCACATTCTCATTTAGCAAAAATGATGGATCATTCATGCAACTCAATTTTGAAGCTCTTCATTCTCTGTTAAAGTATCATCCAGCCTTTTATTTCATGTCCTCTTTTCCAGCCCCAAAGCCTAACCCAATATCTTAGTAGTAGTAGTAGTAGTATTAGGTCGAAATTCATAATTTCGTGGAATAGGTCCCTGTGGCGAACCATACATTTGTCCACAGACTTATGGGGCTGGCCAGCATTTTTGGAAATTCATGACTGATCAACCATTTTTTTTTCCAAATAAGAAATGATTTTGATCTGTAATTTTGACTGAAGTTTCTCCTTGCAGATGAGGTAATCGAACGATGGCATTCATTTTCAATATCATTGATGCTTATTTTCTTGAATATTTCAAAGGCTGAATGGACTATCAACTCCTATCTGTGAGTGTCGCTTGTATGTGAACACATACTACAAAACTGACCCCTGCTCTGCTCTCTGGCCTACAAGCCAGTTCGTGGTTGTAAGTGCGCATGCCTCACCACTGACAGTTTTGGGATAAACGAATACCCCCCATAGGCAATATTCGTTAACGTTCCAGTATTAATAAACTGTCACCTACTATTCAAAAGGCCAATTCATCATCATGTTTTCGGATGTTGTTGTTGATAAGTATCGGGGGGGGGGGGGGATCTGTAAAGCTTTGTGTTGTCAGGATTCATAATTTTCAGCAGGGGAGTTTCGCAGGATCGTTCTGCAAACTGTACGTTCAAAGTCGAACTGGCCTTGTTCCCCCATACCTTTGACACACACATCATTATCATCTTCTTGAACTGAAACTCTGAACTGGCTTATCGGAAGAATGTAGGGGCAGTGCTGCTTGCATTTCCATCATGACTTACTTTCTGTTGTGAGAAGGGGTGTGGTGCTGTCTGGTGAAAGATTCCGCTCTGCCAAAGCTAATGGAGCAATAAAAAAAATGCTGTAAATCAGCTTGAATAGATGACCAAACCTTGTTTCATCGTGTTCATGGTTTCAAAAAGCATATGATCCATTCCAGAGAAACTCCTACTATGCTACGGCCTAAGGTGATAAGTGTTGATCGGTAGTTCTTCAGTCATTGTTTCCAATGCAGACCTCAAATTGCTTCTCATCATCTTTGACCTTTATAAGGAGTCTGTCAACCCGACTGCCGTTTTGTTGTTGCAGCAAGGCTGCCAAGACTCATTGTGAAGGTCAAGGATGCTTCAAGTCAGTGGAGGGCAAAACATACTTTGGGGTTCGTGATTGCCTTCTGTTAGTATAAGGAGAAGTCCCTCCCCAACTGACCTTCAGTTTATGAGACAGTGAAAATGAGACAAACCTACTATTATGCAATGCTTTTATGACATCACAGGGGGAAGAAAAATACCTGCTGAAGCAAAATCAAAATCAATGCAAAATCAATGCAAAATTTACTTTTTTCAAGTCTCGTTACACAAGTTAAAAAATGAATGAATCTGATTCGAATGTGGATGCACATTTTACTTGTTGAGGAGTAAGAAGTCAGCAATTACTCTGTAGTCTCAAGGTGGCATTTTGTTCAGTTGGTTCCCCTCGTAACGTCATGGACTAGAACAATTGTTATAGATAGCACAAAACGGAAGGAGTTTTGAAACTCCCTAATCAGATTTCGGCTTATCGAACACACTCTTTTCATCTATGGTAGTGTCAAAGCAATCAGAAGCAATCTATAAAAGTGTGAGTTTTTACTTCCACTGACCTTCTACTGTGAATTCCAGTGTGTGTGAAATTTTGTGTTGAGGAACAGTGGTTGACACTAATTGTTCATGACTTGTGTTTTATATTGGTTGTTCAGTTTTCTTTTTAGTTTCTTTTTCCAGCCATTTAGTTCACTTGAAACTTTTATATTCTTTTTAAAAGAAAGAACTTATATATTAAATCACATATCATATGTATGTCTAAAAACAGAAAAATTACATTGGAGGTGTATTATATTTTATTTTGAGCTATTGTGTCTGTATAATTTTGCATTTATAGTGGTTTTGTCTCTTTTATTGGAGTTTTTAATATATATATATATGGCCTTTATATAATGTAATATTCACAGAGGTATATCAAATTTGAATATTGCCCACATTTTATCCATTGGTCTAAATTTGTTCTGCTACAATACACCTGTGTCGACCATTCATTCCATTAGGCAGTGACACTTATGAATGGATTTGTTTCATTCTGTGATTTCCTGTCGTGTGGTTAATGAAAAAATATTCAACAAGATCTTGCTTTGTATAACTATAAAATATTACAAATATATATTATATTTTTGTTCTCGTGAACATTCAGCTCATTTGATAAAAATTTACCCCAAAAAAGTTGTCATATCTGTCAATATGTTTGTAATTATATATTTGGTTGAGAATATTTCAGTCTAACTGTAACATATGTTAAGTATTTTTTCAGTATGTTCTATCATATCAGTTAAGACCTGTAACACTGGAGTTTGTCCAACCTTCCCCCCATGCCAAACATCACCTGTGTCACCTTTCAATCCACCCCATGACACCCAAAACCAAGCTTCACCCTTGTCACCTATCAATCCACCCCATGCCACCCACCAACCTAGCCTCACCTGTGTAACCTGTCTTATGGGGATATAGTTCAAACAAATAAAATCTTGTTTTAGGGGGTCTGTTAAAAATTTTTTTCTTATTAAGTATTATTTGACTAATCACACCCCCGATGCGCACCCTCAACCTCGCTTTCACCGGTGGTTTATGGGTTGTGTTTGTGGTTAGTGTTGGGGTTTTTTTTTTTTTTTGTTATTTCCTTTTTTTTTTTCGTTGTCCCCTGTTCCCTCCCCATCCCAAACACCACTGCTCCCCCCCCCCACCCAGTTGTCCATCCACCCTGTGACACCCATCAACCTAGCTTCACACCGCGTCACCTATCCATCCACCCCATGACACCCACCAACCCACTTCGCCCATGTCACTTGTCCATCCACCCCATGCCACCCATCTACCCAGCTTCGCCCATGTCCCCTTGTGTGTGGGGTTTGTTTCTTATGTTTTCCTTCCCACACCCCCTGAAAAAAAAACAAAAAAAAAAACCCCCCGCGGAACCCACCAACCCAGCTCGCCCATGTCCACTTGTCCATCCACCCCATGACACCCACCAACCCAGCTTCGCCCAGTCACTTGTCCATCCACCCCATGACACCCACCACCCCAGCTTCGCCCATGTCACTTGTCCATCCACCCCATGACACCCACCAACCCAGCTTCGCCCATGTCCACTTGTCCATCCACCCCATGAACACCCACCAACCCCGCTTCGCCATGTCACTTGTCCATCCACCCCATGCCACCCATCAACCCAGCTTCGCCCATGTCACTTGTCCATCCACCCCATGACACCCACCACCCCAGCTTCGCCCATGTCCACTTGTCCATCCACCCCATGACACCCACCAACCAGCTTCGCCCATGTCACTTGTCCATCCACCCCATGACACCCATCTACCCAGCTTCGCCCATGTCACTTGTCCATCCACCCCATGACACCCACCACCCCAGCTTCGCCCATGTCACCTGTTCATCCACCCCATGACACCTATCTACCCACCCAGCTTCGCCCATGTCACTTGCCCATTCACCCCATGACATTCATGTATTCCTTATTTTGTATGATTCTGTTTCTGCAGTGGCGGACTGATAATTCGTGGTTGGGGTCGGAACTTAAAGGGTGGCCCCCAAAATGTATCGAACCTCTCTGGTGTTAATATGTACAATTTATGGCCCCTTAGACGCAACATTAGTGCAATAGTGGAGGAAACAGTGGAGAATTGGATTTTGTGTTTACCAGTCAATTTATCTAGTCATGTGGGGGGGGGGGGGGAGGGGCATCACTTCTGGTCTCGTTGGGAAGGGGTGGATTTTTCTGGTCATGTTGGTGGAGGAGTAAGCTAAACCCGGACAACAGACATTCTCCCAGTGCATATACACTGTATGGTCATAGGCAAACCTGTGAGGAAGGATGTATTCATACAGGGAGGTTCAATATTCAACCGCAATATTTGAAACCTGTTATAGAAATGCAATGTTTTTCAAGATAAAGAATAAATGCTATATGATCGCTACTGTGTAAATTATGACACCTCTCTAATTATTCATTTTAGTTTCTCATCTACGAGAGCCCACCCACACTGCTCTCATACTTACAATAATCCATTTCCTCAGATGATTTGTCCCTTTGCTCCAGCCTAATAACACTCCTCCCTCCCTCTACTAGAATCCTCTACAGCTACACACTGACCTAACAAGACATGTGCAGGCAAGTGAACTGCCGTGTATATCCCTGCAGAAGTTACCTTTTAGAAATCGGTGTGCCGATTAAACCTATTCTTCTACCTGTCTGTTAGGTGTACCTTCATTAATTCTCCATTTTTTTCATTCAGTTCCGGTATTAACAGTAAAATATGGCCACAAATCACTACGTAAAGTTGCGTTCTTGTTTATTCCCTCGCCGAAGGCAAGAGGAACATGCTGTGACGCAGAGTGCATATCTGTGTGCGAGCGTGTGTACGTGATAATCTCCTTGTGAGCACATATCTAGAGAACGCAAGTATCCATCAGAGTCAGATCTGAGGTCACCTAGGGTCATGAGAGGTCAAAGATGTAGAGAGCACATGACGCGTTGCTATGTAGAGTTAGATGAACCCCACTGTTCGGGGGTCAAGCCCCAAGGTCACAAAAGGTCAATAGAGGTCAAAGTCTGTAAAACAGCTTGTGAACACGATCGGTGTGCAACGGACAAATGTATAGAGTTCATGTTCGGCACGAGGGGTTGCTATTTGGAGTAGACGATCCCTTCTGAGTTGGAGGTCAGGACCAAGGTCAAAAGTCCGAAAAGCTTGTGAGCATGATACTGCCACGTACTAAATGTGTCGCATGGATACCAAGAAGCAGTGTTCATGGTCCTGTTAGATGTCTTCGCACGGTCGACCACGCCATTTTTATCCACCGTCGGCCGTCCAGACACGTATTTCCACTGGCATTCCTGGTACTGTAAAGTCTTGGTTCAAATCTTATCTGGAGGGGCGATCACTTGTTGTCATTAATCATGCATTATTTGAGGAACCACCCTTGACATTTTGTGGAGAATTATTAAGTTAATTGCCACTGTGCAGTCAGGTGACTTACTCTGTCCCGCTTGATTGCGCGAATTTTCTCCTTGCTGGTGTTCGCCATGTTGATGCGATGCATTTACTCCCAGATCTTCCACGAGAGTTCGTGATCACGTGTTCTCTATTGTGGCTCCACGCACGTGGAACTCAATTCCTGTGCATATCCGCAATGCTACTACTATTAGCACCTTTAAAACGTTTCCCTGAAAACATTGAATAGTCTTGCTCATTTCAGGAGGTTTTGCCGCTTCTTCGTAGAGGCCATATAAATAGTTTATTATTATTATTAAGGCAACCGAGGACAGAATGAAAAAGTTTATGAATTGTGAGTATGATATCTGTGCAACCTCCGAAATGCTCATACTCGGAACGAATGATCGCCATTTGAAGAAGAAAACACATCTCCAATTTGCTCGTGGTATGGGGGGGGGGGGGGCCAAGACTCCCGACCCTTGAATTCGGATACTTGTATATTCTTCCATGTGTTGAAAGGGGTAGTTCTGTCAGAGGCTCGTCCTGTGGAATGGCCTATTACCTCGTATTGTAGTTGAGAACGCTTCGACGTGTATCTTCATGGAAGTCGAGGTACTCTTCATCACCATCTCACGGAGGGAAGGGGCAGAATCTATACCTACAGATGGGACGTTCTCCCACATCCCGTGGACTACCCATTGGAGCAGTTCTTGGCCGCGCAACTCGACATCTTGCCCTCGTCGATTCCAGCTCAGGCTATAATAGATTAACACCACGGCTTTGCGTTCGCTCGATAGATGCATTGTTATTAATTCCGCTCAATCCTGGAGTAGGCTTCACAATCTGGGATCCATACAAAAACATCTGATATAAATAAATCGAAAGATATCAAAGAACAGGCGCGTATGCAGGATTTGTCAACCCGGGGGGCGCGGTCACTATCTGAGCGGAGGCCACCATCGGTTGGCGCGGAGCGTACACGAAAATTTTGAGGTTTTAACACCTCTCATATCGCCGGAAATACCCCTCGGGAGCATGAGAGACCGTTTTAATATGCTCACACTATCGCTAAAAACAAATATCTTTGCACTCATACTGATGTATATTGAATCTAAATGTAAGGGTTGGTTTTTCTTCTCCACATACATATTCACACATATACAAACTAACGCCATACGAGTGACAGCATTGATTCCTCTGCCCGTCAGCCCATACAGTATATGCCCGACACTAAACAAACGCTCATTTATGGCCACTGATAGGATTACATACCGTATATGTACCTGTTTTAATCTTTAAGAACCAGTCTGGAGAAAAATGAACGTGACAATTGGTTCATGTATGAATAACTGATGTGTAAGTGTATTGGCATGCATTTTATCGTCATAAAGTACACATTTCATATCAGGACGGAGGATCACGATTGCACATGCAAAACGGCCTTATTCCTGTCCGGGAATGAGGCAAACTGCATCGGGCTTTGGCGGCTGCCGCTGAGCTGGGAACTGCGCTACAAATGCTTGAAACGAACCACCGCCTGGAACATCATGCATGATTTCCATGCCAGGAGCAGTGGCACCTTTCGCAAACGCTCCCACCTCCATGCTTTGATATATAAGGGTTATACTTGGCAGCTTGCTGTGGCGTTCCTTGTGCAGAAAGTTTCGAATACTGTGGTTATTTAGCCCATTCTCTCTGTCGTTTCTTCCTAACAGGTCTCTGCATGCATGAACAGGGGCGTCAATCCGTTTCGAAAAGTGGGGGGGTGGGGCATGTGGACTGCAATTTACTATCTGAGGCGAGCGCCACTTTTAGTTGGCGCGTAGCGCACCAAGAAAAATTTGGCTTGTTTACACCTCCACGATCGCCGGAAATGGCACTCACCGGGCCTATTGCAAAAATCGGGATGTGCAATTTCAGTAAGAAAAGAATGTTGAAGAGTTCACTCTGCAGGATATAGGCAAATAAATATAGCAACGCAGCATCTACGGCCTCTCTAGGTTTTTATGAAAGAATACGTCAGCAAGTGAGTTCAAAATAAATACCAAAAGCCCACTGCAAATTTACAATTTACGTAAACAGGTGAAGCTAGGATTGAAACCAACCCTCTTCATTTTAGCCATAAATATCTGATCAGCAAAGTGATAATATGTGAATTACCGGTGATGTACACACCCGTTATGAAATGTGGGAGATGAATGTGCCGCTATCTAAACGGAGCCCCATCATTGCTTGGCACGAATCGTTGAGAAAGTTTCAAGAGCAATAGATCACTCAGATTGCAGGAACTAGTAGACCTACTTTCCGTACTTGACTTCGGTGGCGCAGCTAGGATTTTTTCGCGGGGGGGGAGTGGAGGCGCTGGGTGAGGGGGAAGGGGAGCTAGAGCAGTGGCGTCGCCAGACTTTCGTCTTGGGAGGGGGGCACAGGGGAACGAGAATACTTACTGCGCGAGCGACCAACCATACTGTGTGGCGTCGGAGCGCACACGACAATTTTTTGGACTGTGCAAGCCGCCCAATGCCGAATGGACTTTCCCGGGCGTTTTATGATCATTTTGTGATCACAAATTTTGTAATCGGTGGAAATTTGACATTATGCCAGACCTCGGTTCTATCGTTGCCCCGACTTTAACTACCTTCCAGCAGAAATGTTTCAAATAATTGGCTGCGCCATACTACCATCCTTCAGTGCGTGCGAAGCGCGCAATTTTTCTCAAGATTTCCAGAGCACATCTGAGAAAATCATAATCCCAGCAGAAATTTAGGACATTTAGCCAACTTTACCTCTACTGTCCCAATCATGAATAAACGTTATGCCATAGAGAGCGGGCAACTTCCGAGTAGTAGGTTTTCCTGGAGCAAACACGGCGCTGAAAATTCGAGCAGTCTGATAGCCTATGATACTGCTTCAAACTTGGACGTGGTTGAGAGAGGAAGAAACGATCAAGAGGCTAAAGGGTTTAGTAATCCAAAAAAATGAGAGGGGCTCGTGCCCCCCCCCCCCCCCCCCGCCCCTTGGCAACGCTGCTGGGCCAGAGTACTTCCTATGGTCGTTGATTCAATATCTGAACGGAGAGACAGCATCCGGGTTGGTTAGTAGTTTACACAGCAATTTCGGGATATGAGGCGTCCCAGATGTTAGAAAAGGCACTTCCCAATCTTCCCTGTCTTTTCACAGCCTTAGTTTTCGTAGGGGCGCTAGACATTGGAATGGTGAGCTTGTCAGATTATCCGAAGATAATTACGCAAATCTCAGAATGTTGCATAAATTCCATTGAAGTTGACGAAGAAACCACCATTTTTTGTAGGCACTCAGTATTTTTGTGTAAACATTTCACATTTGCTTCACCCCGCTCTTACTTCGCCCATTCTTCGCCCGAGTTGCGCTACTCGATCTCAACTTGACTATATGCACTGCCTCGGATGCCTGTGACAATGGTGTTCCCCTAGCAGATTATGGTCAACTTTTCGACAAAGGATGTCAACATAAATTTTTCGAAATTGAGTTCAACTCATGCTTATAGCGGGTATGTGGCGGATCCTTCGAATCATTGTTAACCCCATGACGTTTTTCCCTGATAGCCTGTTAGTGGGTGGGGGAGGGGGGGGGGGGCTTCCGGCCCCGATCCGATATTTTATTATCCGGGATACCGGAAGCTATGATGTAACACTGATTAGACCATGCTGAGGAGGGGGGGGGGGGCCTAGTGCTAAAATTGTGGGAACATTCTTCGCCACGGCTTATATGACTCACATAGCCTCGTCGCTTTTTCATTTTTTTTTTTTGGTTTCTCTCGTATTTTTTTAACCACCCCTTCCTTCTCTCTTGTCTCTTCCTCTTTCCCCTTCCTCCTTTCCTTCTCCCTTCTCCTTTGCCTTTTTTTTTCTATCTCCCTCTTCTTTTTCTTTTTCTTTCTCCTCCTCCCTTTTCTTCTTTCCCCTTTTTCTTTTTTTTCCCCTCCTTCTCTTACCGCTGGGGGGCGCGCGCCCCCAAAGCCCCCCCCCCCTGGATATCGGCGCTGAAGAAGAGCCTGCCTGTGTGGTGACGTATTGCAAGCAACTGGTCTGCAAGGAGGGAGAACAAGCCAGGCATGACTCTTCTCTTAAATAAACCCATCATGGCATCATGCATGGTGACAGTTTTCTAAAGGAAGGCGCGGGGCCGCTATATACCTCCAAATCCCTCCCCCCATAAATACAAGCCCCCCAGAACAGTTTAAACCCACGACTATTGATAACTGAATTCTTCCATCCCCTGTTAGCCTCAATGCCTCCACCAATTGAATTGCGCAATATCACACCCCCACAAAAAAGCAACTCGAAACTGTAGTTGCGGTAATGTATTGACAGACACAAACCTTGGTATATAGCTGATCAATGGTGGCATATCATGATCACTTACTCCGTGACCAAACAAACTTTAATGACAGGCGGTTCACGCAATTGGCACTGATTGCCCGATTGGTGCATAAGTTCGCCCACTAACCTTTATCAAGGGCCCAACCACCGGTCGGGGGGGACGGGGTTGAGTCATGGCCCTCGACTTCAGGAGTGCCTCCATACATACCCGCTGCCAGCCCCCCCCCCCTCCATCTCATTTGGCAAGGCAATGCTGAGCCCATTCTTCTACTAACACCAAGGGCTCTTCAGTACTGAGGTCCGGAATTCAATGAATGTTATTATAAATAATTTGTCGGCAGAGAGCCTGACCTTTTCTAGACCTGGCGATGGTGTATGTAGACCTAGATACTGCACGTTTCTGTCAGCTTGTCAATCCTGTACACGTACGGATAGGCATCCTCTTTTGCGGTACCTAATGTGGGGGAGGGGGGCACACGTAGACCGCTCGTTTAATTGTCCCTGCTTCAATCCCTTGTGCTGAGCGAGGAAGCAGAGGATCATTTCAAAGTCGTTGGTTTGGCCGATTAGGATTCGATCTCTAGGCTATCAGTCGTGCACCACCGGTTTTAAAAGTCTAGTATGTATTGTCTGATCGCCTGTTCGCGCCGGGGCTGCAGAGAGGTGCCTTCCAGGGCATCTACCCCATGATGGGGAGTGAGTCAGTGGCAGTCCACTGAATTAATATTCATCGACCACTCGGAAAATTTAATATTTCGCGTTCACTTCCCTGTCTTCCACTGGCTTTACCCCATCACCTTCACCTTTTTTCCAAACCTGTCTCTATACTTATATGTAGGCTAATGCCTTTAGGACACTGACAAGCTTGTAACGGAGCAACCATTTGCAGTTAAGGGCAGCTATGCGCTTCTGGCGCAGCGGGTAAGCTCTAAGAAATATGCCGGGAAGGAAATGGAATCCAGGTGTGATGTACCTCCCAGTGATAACTACTAGGTGATTGGTGTTCGCATAGTAGCCGACAAGACAAGACAATGCAGGGTCAGATGGGCCTTTTATCATTTTCTATAGTGGCCGAAAATAGTACTCTGTCACGTCGGGGCTTCGTTAGAGACTTATACCAATCGGCCCATTCTAATCCCCGTCCCACAGGGAAAAGAAAGTTCGGAGGGGGGGGGGGGCTCAGAATGGATACCTGAACAGATTGGACGTTCCCAACATCTCTTCCACCTCTATTGTGCGGTAATACTTACAGGTATTGATGGGACATCAATGTTGACGCGCCCACGAGGATCTCAAATGTAAACCTTTCGCGGGTGTATGCTGGACATTCCAGAACTTCGTCTTGATCAGTTTGTTAGTACACCACCAGAGCTGTAACATTTACTGATATGTTTTTACCAAATCACGGCTACAGCATTGGTGGGATAGTCCGTTATAGGATCATGATGGCATTCCAGTCATTATTGTTAGTTAAACACCGAAGTACAGAAACAAACCACCGTGACCATTTTATGTGCAGAAGCCGACATTTGAGGGACTTAAAAGTCACCTGAAAGGAGGAGACTCGTGGTCACAGTGGCGTTAGCCGGGTAACAGACGCACAGGAGGGGGGGCAATGCGGCCTGGGGGAGGGGCTAAGGGGAGTGTTCCCCCCTTCCTTTGGGAAAATGTGATTTCGGAGATGGGCGAAGCAAAAATGGGGCTAATTTGATGCTAGATGTGAAGTTAAGATCTATCCAGGGATTCCTACTTTTTGGGTCAAGTTTAAGTAATTTGTTCATCTGATTGAATCTTCCTGTGATATTTTTCATTTTTATTTGCGTGAAACTCCACCTGGTGCCGGGGGGGTTTGCGTTCGCCCAGGGTACACACCTCCCACACTCCCCCCCAGCTACGCACCTGGTTCGCTGCAGTACTGCGGAAGGAAAGGAAATGTCACATGTCATGCGACAGCGAATACCGAACCGGGATGAGAAGCAAAAATTGAGGGGTATTCACAGTTGTACAATCGTGTGTTTTGAGGGAAACGCCATATCAATGGTGCAGGGGGAGGGGTAGGTTACGTTCCCACCGCCACACCCGTCGATCTGTGAAAATAGTGGGGGCATAAATATGAGGTAAGCACCATCTAAGGCCGGAGCGCCATCCGCGGTTGGCGCGGAGCGTTAGACGAAATTTTCCGTATTTCACAAACCCCTCAGATGGCAGGAGGAAAGGAAACGGCACTTCCGGGCGTATGGCAGTAGAAGCAAATCTCTAAAATTGGCAGTTAAAAATTTCCGAAAAATGTCAAGAAACGTCTTAGAGGAATTGATTCAAGGTTCATTCCAAAAGTAGGGTCACCATCCATTGACGTTTGATAGCATACACGAAAATGTTTCGTTCACAGACCCTCCAGATTGCAAGAAACGGCACTTCCCGCCGTAATATGGCAGTAAGCAATATCCCTAGAATTGGCACAAATTTCCGAATGTCCCATTCAAGAACGCTCTTGGAGGAACTGATAATGGTTCTTATTCCAAGTAGTTCGGGTCCAACCATCGATTGACCGCGTACATACAAGAAAAAAATTGTTTTACCGACGCCTCCCTCCATATTGCAAGGAAAAACGGCACTTCCCGGGCCGTATATGGCAGTAAGCAATTCACTGAATTGACAATAAATTTTCGCAAAACTTCTTACCGTACCCCTATTTTTCAGAGGTTTTTTCCGCTCCCATAGAGGACCTTCCATTGTGTTAGGGGGTTGCTCGCCTCTGAACATTTGTTTCGACCTCACTTGTCGTGAAAATTGCGCATTTCTCGGGCATCACGTAAACCTCCATACTGGACGTGCACGCCGGATCCCCATCCTGTTATTTTTTGTGCTATATGCTTTCAAATTCATCTTTTATTCAAAAGCAGGCAGCACATAGGCTGGCAAGCGAGTCTTTTATAACAATCAGGATGAGAAGTAGCTAAACCAGCCATTGGTTTTGGTGCCAAGTGTTAGGAAAATGCAGTTGCGATTCCAAGCCATATGGTGGGGGGGGGGGGGGGCGGGGAAACATGAATCGGTCCCAAACCACATTCGTTTGTGGCAAGTTCCCACCATGTTCCCCCAAGTGTGATGACACGTAGGGAGGATTGTATGAATCGAACCAAAGTATTGTGCACGGGCCTACTGTATTATACATGTAACGAAAAAAGAAAATACAGCGCGCGGCGCGAAATTTTTTGCCATTTTGGCCTTCAGCAACTAAAATTTAAGCAATCCGATTATAAATATGTGTTAGGCTTTGTGGTATGGCCATACTGTACTTTGGTCGTAGGATTTTTCACCAGTCCACAAAATATTGGGGGGTATTTATATATGTCCCCCTCGTCCCCCCCCCCCCTTGATCGCCCCGCCCATGCCTCCCCAGCCTATTGGCCTTAGTCCCATGCTCGCCCTGCGTATTTAAAATTGTCGAAGGGATTAAATTTATCCATGATAAATATGAATCAGGAAGAAAGGTTGTTTTGAAGCCAGTTGTAAAAAACGAAAGATGTGCTCAGTCGTCTCGATCATCAGGCACATAATCTGTGACGTCCTTCGCATTCCTTCCTAATCATTCCAACGGGTATATATCCCCAGCTGACATTAGACGACGGAAAACCATTCCCCAAAAAATTGGGAACATCGAATCGAACATTGGTGGCAGTGGACCGGTGGCAGTGACGTCTCGGATTCTGTTCCTCATGATCGAGGCTTCGGATATTTTTTTAATAAAACTAGGCCTATTATGGCAAAATTAGTTCTTTCAAGTTTATTCAACTCATTGCTCAACAATAGGCTGGTTCTGTGCCGTCAGACAAGACGTCGGATGGGTCTTGCACAGCTGACAGTTTGCGATCTCGTCAGTGTCAGAAACATGAGGAGATAAATCGTTTTGTGTAATGTGGACGGAGCTTGGGACTGACGATCCCCCATCTTTGAGAATGCTCTATCCTGCTGAAGCGGAAGCATTCTGGCATTGAAGCAAAACCCCACCATTACCACTAGAGACAAGTTGTATACTGTAAGTCCTGATGATGCGGTTTCAGCAGCCAATGGTCCAGGATGGTTTTTGCGGGCCGTATGCCTTCATCTGTGACATAACAGTTCCAATTCTGTCTTCAGTTCAGCAGATGGTACATCGAATTGTGTGCATGCTGCGTTTAACTTTATGTAAGATCTTCCCACAATGTTATGATCCAGTAATCCAACGGCCACAACACAGTCGCCAACAAGGGCAAGCCAGGCCAGGCCGACTTACGACTTCATTAGTTTTTTTTTTTTTTTTGTGGGGGGGGGCGGTGAATGAACAGGGGGCGCCATGGCCCCCTTGTGCCCCCTGTTACGCCTATGGTCGGTCACTATGCGTGTGTGTGTTATATGTGTGTGTGTGTGGTGCGAGTGCTGGTGTGTGCGTGTGTGTGTGTGTGTGTCACACTTTCTCGTGAGCAGGGAATATCCTTTCGAACGGCAATTGCGACAAAATTTTAGGGTAGCATCGGGGGTTGGTGGAACACGATATGATTAGATTTTGGGCGCGCAAGTCACAAATTATGTAGGGTAATTAGCCTATTTTATGGGATTTTTTGGCTCGTGAGCAAGATGTACGGCATGAACCGTAGTGCTATGGTGACTTGGTTGGCACACCCCTAGATGCGGGATATGAAGTGTAGATGGAATGATTAGATTTTCAGCGTAAAATACGGTCATCAAAAGGTCCATTCGGGGTCAAAAAACACGCTTTGGCCATAACCATGGGAACAAATGTCTGCCGAGGTTGGGAGGTGCACCATTGTGATCCCTTGACTCCATCGATGTGACCTTTGACTCAATTTGACCGTTACCCACTGTTTTTGGCCGAATCCAAATGTTCGTGCCATTTTCGGATCCAAACGGACCTTGATCGAAATGGTCCCTAATTTGACCCCATGTGACCTTTGTGCGTGAAGCTATCAGAGGTAAAAGTTTCCATTTGAAATTAAGTGCAGTTAGATGTTCGTAGTGATTTTATGTGATTTTTAGAATCAGCAGGTAAACTACCCCGGATAATGAGGTCAAAGGTCAAATGTCGAAGGATATGCTTATTTTTAGAGTTCAGGGCAAAGAAAAATTCAAACGGTAAATTTTTGGTTGGAGTCATCTTAACTAGTAGTCATATCTGTAATCAGACAGAGATTCATCTATGTGCCTAAACCTGCTTTTTACTTGAGGTCCACATCTGCCTGTCATCACCTCTACGGGCGCCCCCCTACACCTGACCATAAAGTGTAAACCACCCAGAAGAAACTGTGCTGAATTTATACTTAACGGAGCGCTCCTGAAGCAGTGTTAAGATTACCCGACAGGGCCAGGTTACACCTGCCCAGTAAAGGAGCTTATGGTAGTGATGAGACAGGCTGGGAAGTAACTCCATGGGGAGTGCGGTATAGGGAGTATGCTATAAAGTTGTTGGAAGTACTAGGCCTAGGAAATGAAATTTATGGCGTGACAATGAGGGTAGACAGACAAAACTTTCATTATGATTTAGGTACAAGTATCCACTGAGCGTGGTATACCTTATTCTAGCCAAAATGGTAACATTGACTCGGGTCATTAGGTTATGCCTGTGTAAAGTTTGACTCCATTATGCAAAATGTTCAAGTTGGTTGAATTCCCATTAAATATATTGAGTGTGGGTCACCATTGGTCCTGAGCTAAGTGAAGTGATAAAATGGGTCAACAGAAAGTTGAATATTGTTCTAATTTGCATATTTTAGGCAATCTTCTAGTCACATTTCCACAACTTAGTCTGTTTAGAGTAGACCTTGTCAATAATCAGTCTTCGAATTTGAATTGGTCACTGATTAGTAGGGTGTTTCTGTTTAATGCTATAACCAAAATCTTATAAAGGCAACTCTTAAATGCCTTGTAATTGTTTGCATGGTGACTATTAAGATCGGAAACACTTATGCGCAACCAGGCGAGAGACTTGGGGCGGATCGCCTTGTCTTGACTTGTACTCCTCTTCTTCTGGAGTGGCAGTTAACTTTTTTTTGGGTCTGATGGAGCGGTTTCCGTGCTTCAATTGAAGGAATGCCTTGTGATTGTTCTTTTTTTTTCCCTTCTAAAAGAAAATTAAGAAAGCTCCAGGTGTCCCTCCATGGATTAATCATCACCAATTTAAACCCTGCACAACGCAAACGGTGGACCTACAACACCCGTAGAGAACTGCTGTTGTCTCTACCAGATATGACAGGCTACTATACTGCGCCTTAAGAGTAAGATACTTCTAGGGATAACCAAGGGATGCCTACAGGAATTATGCCTTGAAATCTATGAATCTCGCCAGCCAGAGCAATTCTTTATTAGAAGCGGGTAAGGTATATCCTGACTTTGTCACGTTAAGGCAACTTACTGGTCCTATACCAAAGTTAATGTTAATTCTCAACGGGTCAGTTGTCACCCAGGGAACTCTTGAAGGGCCCCGAAGTGGATATATATCCATATGTGTCTCCTAAGGAATCCCAGTCAATCATTGCGTCGAGGTGACGTTAAGCTGTTGGAAAGCGCCTTGACCCCAATAAGGCTGCGTGGTCCTGATGACATACCCAGCCATGTTTTCAAACTAGCAGCAGGTGATTGCCGCCTGCCTAACTTTCATACTTCTCTTCTTCAAAGGTCCTTGTAAAAGGCGAGATACCCTAGCCATCCTGGCTCATCTAATATGACCCCTATGTTTCAGAAGGGAAACAGGACGAATGCTTCTAACTACCGGTCCTGTTTCCCACCTCCTTTTGTATTAAATTATTAGAATTATTATTTTCATAGCCAGATCAACGGGGTCATTGGCTAGTGATATGGTAACATCCCAATAAACATCATCATGGTTTTCGTTTTTCGTCGAATAGTACCTTCATATATCGTCCACCTTTGTCACCATTCAGACTTGGCTGTCCTCGACAAGAAAACCCAAGCTGTAAAGAATTTCTCGGTTCTCTTGGCTCTTTCCAAATAGATTATGGATAGGCATCCAGCGACTCAGTGTTTATGACCGGACCCTGGCTATCAAAACTTCCTTCCAAGCATCCATCTCAAAAAAAAGGGTAATAGTTATGGGTCGACTAAGTCGGAGTGTGTCAGAGGTCATTTCTGGTGTTTTACCATCCGCAGGTACATTTTTGGGACCTGCCTTTTTAATTCCTTAACGAAGTCAAGTGGTGTATGTAGTGTGTAATTTATGTGGCCTCCTAATGGCTTGGTAAACATGACAGCTTCATCAGGTCTGAGGGAGATCCAGCTCATATACTTGGTATTTGAGTTTTCATCATGGGATGGAGGATGATGATCCCCTATTGTGTTTTTTTTGGTGTCAGGATCAGAAGTCATCGAGGTCAACCGCATCGACATATCTGAAACAAGGTTTCAGAATGCTTGGTCGCTATCGACGCCTAAATCTTTAGTGTGTAGCTTATCTTATGAGGATTACAGCAGTTGAGATAAGGGGTCTTTTTTTAATTGGAATTGGGAAAAAATTTCTGATATTGTATATTTTTAATTTGGATGAACACTATAACTTGACCTCACTTGGAAGGATGAAGCTCCATACGTGGTTTGTGTTTTCCCCATCCGCTTGCATGACCCCCTTATGTCACCAGCGTCGAAGTCGAGGTATTTTCGATTATAAACACATGATAATTCAAATGCTTGGTCTGATCAGTTGAAATTTAGTGTGTAGCTTTTCCTTATTGTTCTTCTCAGAGCTTTGGGACCAACACAATTGGGGTAGAAAATAGAAACTATGAAGAACTGATAGCTGTTAACAGATCACGATGACCCCCCTGGGTGGCTGATATTTGATTTGTGAGTCAGTCATAGATTCATCTAAGGTCAGTGGCCGAGGACGCTAGAGGTAGAATCTCTGAAATCCTTGTTAACACTAAAAGTCCAGAATGCTTGTTCTGATCAAACCTGGTAAATTTGGTGTGTGTCGTTCTTATGAGAGTACAGGAACCCTTTGTTCTTGGTAGAGATCAGGGTTTTTTTTTTTGGGGGGGGGGGGATGGATGAATGAATATCTGAATATTTTTGCCATTTTAGCTTGTAACACGATAACGTGACCCCACCTTGATGGCAACAAAAATTGTGCTAGCTTCATCCTTAGGTAATGTGTGTGGTGTCCCGATACTGAATACATTAACCTATTGTTCACGGGGTTCCCCCCCAGCGGGTCATCTGATGTCAACGGAGGTCAAAGTCTAGAAAACCTTGTGGACCCGATACTTTCCTAACGCTTGGTCCTATAAGCTGGATTTTTGGTTTTTATCATCCCATTACCACCTTTGGTCTTTAATCTAGTCATAGTTATTAGCAAGTATCAAGGATCACACAACCTTTTGGCTTTCTGGTTTCTCCCAGATCAACATCAACTCCTCTGTCACGCCTGTTGCCGATGACTGTATTTTTTATTATTGTATATCAGTACTGGGGAGGCGTGCAGCGGGCTTCAATATCTGCTTCGCAGAATGATTTGCATACTCAAGTCCATGCGTCAATACGACACAACCATCCGGACTCGTACGCAATTTTCTCCGGATGAGACTGCGTACAAGTATTCGTTCGTGCCCAGAAACGAGCATGATTGGGATCGGTAGCGTACTGTGGTGATGAAAGTGAGGGACAAAATAAGCTACATGTACGCGACAAGCATAGCCAATATACCGACACTTTCAGGCGCGATTGTTTAGGCATTACGTTGGGGGGATACTCTCTTTGGTGCGACTAATCGCGATGCGGAGCGCCGCCTCGGTTGGGTGCATATCGCAGACCTTTCCCAGATGCAAGAGGGTATTGAAGTAATTGTCTGTTGCTCATTCATCATGTTTCCAACTACATACCATGGACAATACTGTGGGGGGGGGGCGGGGGGAGGGGGTTCAGGAGAACTTTGAAGGCTGAGGGCATAACTACCCATAGAGCCGTGCCTGGACACTTTCTTAGTATCCCACATCCTACATAGAGATATTTCTAATTCCAGCTATTTCCTAATTAATTTCCCTGCCGGGGGGGTGGGGGGGGGGTTCATTAAGTTTCGCGGACTGGGTGTCCCCTGGATCGGGTTCAAAGATGTCCAAATCTCCACTGCCCGTATTCGAAACCGTCATTTTTATGTTTTCATCTTCTCCTAAACTTTCTTCCTCAGAAAAACAAATGAAATCAGTGACATCCCACTCATCAGGGAAGCACTCTGAGTAGAATTTGATGCAGGACGTTCACAAACCTCCCCGCAATTGTGACATTAATCTCTTTCAGGGACATTTCTAAGATATCCATAAGGCTTGTATAGCTTGTATATCTCCGAATCATAATCGAATGTGGCGAGCAGGCACGACGTCGATTCTAGACCAGGGTAATGCGACAACCAGTTTCGACATGATATAAACAATCAACGACTGGGAAGTAAGAGTGAAATTCTTCCGATATCTCCTGCCTATGGCCAATTTGGTTTTCCTTGCTTCGATTGCTCATTGCCCCTCCACGGACCACTATATACCGAATCCTCTTGGTAGCAGAATCCAAACTCGATACTCATATTGCACATGATCATATCTATCCTCATTTTTAGTTAGGGCACTACACGAGACATTCTTAGTCGCCAACGACCTTTCCATTCCGGGAGCTCCCGGGTTGAATTCAAGTTGGGTCATACCAAAGACTCGAAACTAGGCCAGTTGTCAATTCTTGCCAGGTGCGCAGTACGGGATTTGATCAGGGAAAACGAGGGGGTGGGCCAATTTGCCTCGACATGTGATTGCCACCACGGCCTACAATAAGGTGTCCACAGAAAGCCATTGCCTCATTCTTTTCTTGGGCTTGTCTTGTCTGGTACTCTGCAAACACCACCTGTGTTCTCACTGCAATAGGGGACGCACCAACAGCCACAAGCTTATTGAAGAGTCAGAGTTGAAGATTATGATGAGAATTTACAGTCATCACCAGAAAACACCCCAGGACCACTTAAATTCTGCCTATTTAGACTAGATGCATTCCAATCTGGAATTGTTCTGGGCCAAATGCCCACCTGAAGACGTCGGTATTAACATAACATGTCTAGAGTTCAGGGTTCACGAGCTGACAAAAACGTGCAATATACAGGTCTGCATCCTTGTTGGTCCTTGATAGTTGGTTCTCTGCTCGCATATTGGAGGGGGCTCCTCATTTACGTGAAGCGACCTCGTGTCATGCATCTTTTAAATACTCAATCACTAATCTCGAGTCCGGCCAACCCTAAATCGCGCGTCGCCGATCACACCAGAACCTGGCTGTCTGGGCTCTTTTACTCTTGATATGCTACCATATACTTTGCCGTGTTCTGGTTTTAAGGCACACTATCCATCCTAATTCCTAACATGTCTTTATCTTCTTTTAACCGATGCCTTCATTGAGGCCCCAACATTCCATGCCGAAAAGCGTTTAAAGTCTTGTCAAGGGAGTCACAGTTGAGTGTGTGAGACAAGGCTCTTGGGATGTGGTAACTAGGAGCTCCTATTTGAATGTACCCCACCTGTGTCCAGACTGACAAGCAGCCATCTGTGGCTGAATGCCAATTAGGCAGTAGTCACTCGGCACATGATGTTAGTTGGACATTGGCGGATTGGTGATCGTGATAATTGGTAGAACTGCAGGCTCACGCGTTTAGAATCTGAGCCTATTGTTTTTTCGTTATGGGCTTTGCTCTAATTGAGGCATGGGTTGGCTTACTATGGGGGGGAGCTGACACGAAGACTTTAACCTGCACTTTGCCACATCTTTTGGTTACCTCGACAGAACCGACTCTCTCCACAGTTGTGAGTGCATGCTTATAGGCAGGCCCGGTCGTGATTCTTTTGGGGAACGTGGGCGCGCCGGTTACTGTGTTCTGTCGGCAGGTCGTTACGGAACAATCCTGGGTTAATGACCGATTGTGCCTCGTAGGTAAGCTCGAGGGGGGGGGGGGGGGGGGGGGGGGGGGGCGGGGGGGGGGGGGGGTTGCTCATGCCTGGTTGCCCGAAGGGTCTTAGGTCACTTGAAGCCGTAGATTTTCGGGTGTAGGCAGTGTGCATCAAATGAGTGACTAGGGCTGCGGAAAAACATGATCCACGATGCAGTCTGTGGCTTATTTGTGAATTGTAGAAGATATTCACAGGAGTCTGAACAAGATACGGAGCGCGAAGGTATCCACGAGAGTGTCAAAATGGGGTCAATGGGGAGGAAAGTGTAATGTGGGGGCCTGAAGGATGTCTGGGTCACAACTGTTACGCGCACCCCGGGACTACTGTCCATGGGATAAGAGGTGCGTGCATAGGGGTGTCACACAGTATTCAGACGTTTGAAATAGTAACATCGAGTCACCGCGCACTCTTGCTGAGACATGACCTATCCAACGGGTGTATACCCACACGATGTTAGCTGACCCCCGTTGATGGTGACAAATACGGGTACTCTGAGCTTGGCATTTTCAACAAAAATGTGTTCCAAACGAAAATAGCAATTAGAAACTACACAAATTTAGAATTAGATCACAGTATTTTCAGTTCTTTCCAAGACGGCAACGATGACCGAATACCCGCTGATATTCACAGAAACGAGCGAGATAGCCAGGATAGGGCTTGTTTAATGCCGTTAAGGACATTGTCCTATCCCAAGATTGGCACCATAGGTTATGTAGGATTCTCTATCCAACATGACGGTACAGCCCAGAGAATGTTTCCTTACAATAAGGTGCAGTATCCATGTCTGCACCCTTGCTCGGCAAGTACTACACACAAAAGACTCACTATCAGTACGCGGGATTACTCTGTTGAGGCGAGATCCCGTTTGAAGTTGACCATTTAATACCAATTTGCAGAAATGCATGGCAACCATACTCTCGCCAGTCGCTCTGACCAGGCGCCTGCTACCACTGCTAGTCAGTCCCCCCCCCCCCACCCCACACACACACACATGTCACACCCGTGAGATATACGGGGCCCGTGATAACCCGACATACGCCTAGTGTGGGTCTACTCGGGTCGATAGCGGACTATGTTCGGGCTAAAACAATTAACTATAAATATACCTTGGAATTATTGTGTTCTTCACCTTGAGCAGTTAAGCATTTCAAATTTAATACAAGTGTTCCCGTAAAAATAGTTTTTACAGAACATTCTGTGGCAAACCGTACGTCTGATCGGTCTGAAAATATTACTAGCATGGGCATCACAAATATTCGGTGTAATGTTTTCGACGGGTTAGTTTTTCTCATTCACCCAATCCATCCACCAACCCACACACCAAGCCTAATGGTAACACACCTTCGATCTCATATTAGGACCCGTCGGTTTGTTTGCCGAAGAAAATCTTCCCAGTGATCATGAGTGCCTGGAATCAACATCTTGGACGCGCTCCCGCCATCTGCAGTAGCGCTCCGCTGTCGGGTTACAAGAACCTTATACTGTCACCGAACCGCCACCTCCATGTAACGAATCCGTCCAGTCGATCGGGACCTCCACACCCCCCTGACGGTATTACTTGGCAGCAGGGGTGGACACAAATAGTAATTGACCGAGGAGAATCGTCATATATATATATATATATACCGGTAATATATATACTATATATATATATATATATATAGATATATATATATATATATAATATATATATATATATAATATATATATATATATATATTATTATATATATATATATCTATATATATATATTGCATCAAAACTATCCGGCTGTTTTACGTCTCCATTTTTTCTAGCTCAATCGCTATTTCGGGCACTCATTTCGAGATCCAGCCTACATATACGTTTCCACATTGTTGGTTTTAACAGTTTTTGCCTCTTGTCTATATATATATATATATATATAGATATATATATATATATTATATATATATATATATATATAATATATATATATATATAATATATATACTATATATATATATATTATATATATATATATATGGCATGGTGGCTCGTGGACTCGAGACTTGCATCATAATAAACTCATATAATGTTGTGGTATTTGAAAGGTGGAATCAGTTGAAGACAACATTTTCAGGGCTGTGTATGCAGGTTGATACACTCGAGAAAGTGTCCATTTAAAGGCAATCTAGCGGTGCTGAGTCCAAAAGACTCCTCAGTATAGGGTCCCCGCGCTGAATGCGTTGCATGTGGCTACCGCTCATATATTCCCTTTCAACACCTCCCTCTCGTATCCCTTCGAATCCTCGGCTGCGCTCATACGTATGGTGCGACAGTTTATTTTGTCCAATTAATTGAGTTCGATAATTGACGTCTCAGCTCACGAACAATGTGCTAGCCGGGTTTTCTTCTCAACAGTAGAGTCATTGCATCTTCAATAAAGTTTTTGAAATTAAAGAATCTATTCTAGTCATTAATCCATATCCATGCAGTCACTCGAATATCCACTTTGGCTTTTAGATAGTTGTTGCAATAAAACTCATTTTGTTATTCCGTGTGACTGAACAAGCCTACTATCATTGATTGACGGAAAATTAGACCAGGCATGGGGAAATTAACATTTCTCTCCCCACGAAATTCTTGGTGTGGTAAATGCGTCTACTGTCTCTTTGCCTTTATCATATTTATGTGATCCCCTTCAAAACGTGTTCATTCGCAATTATGGGGTAATGACTTCACAAAGGTCGAGCTATCACGTACACCGCGCCAACATCCGCGCCAATGGCACAATCCTTCATGCTGAACGCCTAATGGTCAGAGGCCGGAATCAGCTGTTTCTGTCCCTTATGCGCCACTCATGTACGTAGCTAGAGAGGGAGGGTGTGTGTGTCTCACCCCAAAAATTTGTCAATTTTTAAAAAAAATTGGCGCTTCGCGCGTGGCATTTTGGCCAGTGGTGTACAAGACTTCCCATTCTAGAAAGGGGACTCTTCCAGGGGGGCACGGTTACTATCTAAGCGGATCGCCACCATCGCTTGGGGCGGAGCAGCCGAGCAAATTTTTGGTTTTGCAAAAATCCCCCAGATGGCCGAAAATGGCCTCCCCTTTTTTAGGCTGCATGACAAGCTGCAAACATGGGCATTTTATAATCAAAATTTGTGATCGGATGCACTGTGAACATTTTGTGGCGTCCTCTTCCTATCATTTCCCCTACTGTTACCAAGGTCCGCAAGCGCGCACATTTTTCCGGATTTCGAGGGCATATCTGAAGGAAAAATCAGTATCCCATCAAGTTTTTTAGGAAATTTGGTTCAGCTCTACTGCCCCAACCATCATATGAACGTCAAGCCATAGAGAGCAAGAGTTAGAGCGCAGTTCCATGAAAAATAACACGCGATGATTAGCCAGCGTCTGCTAGCCTCGCCACTGCAGTTCAGAGAAAGAAACGGGCAAGAGGGCTAAAAGGGTTTAGTCATCCAAAAGATGTTGATTGTAGTTTTCAGGTAAATGAGAATGTGTTGTATTTTTCCCTTCACCGAAAAGTATAATTTGGGGGACAATGGGGACATTTCCCATAGAGATGTCGGGATAGGGGAGAAGCAACGGGGACGAATTCCACCACTAGTAGGCTACCACGCGCGAAGCACTAGCTTTGTACACGTAATCGCATTCAAGGCAAATTTGCACAGTTCCTGCCTTCTCGTCGTATAAGACTACAAATTAGCCAGATCTATATCAGACTGATAGTCGAACCGACTACCGGATATTTTTCCGATAATCACAAATCCCATTGGGGGCACACATTGTTTCGGCAGCAATGTTTTTCGAGGGGGGCACGTGCCTCCTGGAACCCCCCCCCCCCACCTGGTGTCCGCCACGATGTTGACAGACAATGAACAAGGCCTTCCAAGACCCGATAGGCTTCTCCAGTGATCTGAAAGACTTTTTTTCAGCCGATTGGTGACCCTGCGCCGATATTTAGATATTTATTAGCTCTCATACCCTGCGAAAGTTCGATCCATAGATCAACACCTCTCGATACCCTTGCTACGGCACTGCACACCATCATGTAACCCCACCCCCCCCCCCCACCCTCCCACACCAATGTATAGGCCTTCCTTTATTTTTCCAATATCATTGGAATTTTTAAGGCTTTTTTTCAACACCCCTCCCCTAATCTGTAGACCCTAGCTACGTCCCTGTCTGCCAATCACCCCAGCATCATCTCCTTCTCAACATATATCTATACATATATCTCAAACATCTCTCCTTGTCCTCCCAGTTTCTGTAACAACACCAAAATTTTGCTACCGACTAGCCTTATGCTTCTAAATGGAGAATCCTACTTTCCATCAGAAGTCCGAACTGTTTCCCCAATAGTTTGTTTGGTGATTTGATTTGATGACATCAAGGTTTCTCAACTAATCATAAGCTTTTTTGCTATTCCCTAGGTATCAATCATTGTGTGCGAGCACTCTGCAGGGTACAAACAAAAGTAGCCTAAAGAGAATACATCACCACAAAAACGCCTGCACACACGATGCTAGCCTTCCGCGCATGAAACAAAATGTCTGCCCAGAAACTGGGAAACCGCAGAGACGCGAAAACGAAAATCTCGGGACGGGAAAAAAGCTATCGATATGTATACTCTGAAGCTGGATAGCAACAGCATGGGTCTGGAGTTATATGGTAGGATGTGCACTGTAATGGTTCAACAGTTCTGAACACCAAACCGACTAGTAGCGTCTCGGCTATAGGGCACTAGGGCATTAACTAGCTTGTAGTTGTAACACGGCGTAAATCGCGAGGGGGGGGGGGGGGGGTAGGGGGATGCATCCCCCAGTTTTGTCAGTCCAAGAATATTTTTGACAATATATCATTCATATTAGACCAAATCTCCACTTTTATTACAACGGAAATATTTGTTATAAAGTGAGGCGACCAACTGAAAAGGCTGAGCTAAGTAACTGATCAGTTACCCAACAGCCAATAATACGGAGCGCGAAACGTAAAATCCATCAAAGTTGGAATCAAACCCATCGAAAAAAGAATCAACCCATCGAAAACAGAATCAACCCATCGAAAAAGGAATCAAACCATCGAAAACAGAATCAGCCTTCAAAGAATGAATCAACCCATTGAAAGCGGAATCAGCCTATCCAAAAACAAGAATCAGGACGTCATATGATACATACAGACCTCCACCTAACAGGATTTTCCATGGTATTGCCGTGCTCCTTTAAGTGTGATACACTCCGCGCAGGCCTGGTGCGCGGAGTGTAACAAAACTCACAAGAATGGAATCAGACCATCAGGATTTGGAATCATACGTCCAAAACAGAACAACAGTGGGTCCAAACCGGAATCAAGGTGTCGAAAACAGAAACAGGGTGTCAAAACCAGCAGCGAACTGTCAAGAAAAGCAAGAACGCACCCTGCGTAATGAGTTCTTGTCGCAATATTTGTTTAGATATAAGTGGTGGGAGATGATGTGAGGGGAAGGGGAGGGTGGTATTGGTGGTTGAAAAGGAGTGTGAGAAGTGATGTAAATACAGCGCGTGTGAAGTGGACAGGGTGGCGGAGGATGGATGAGGGGTGGGTGTGTGGAAGTATGTAAAGAGAGTGAGGGTACTTAGTGGGGGTGTATGCGAAGAGAGGGTAGTCAGAGAATAAGAGTAACAGTAATCTCAACACGAATAACTGATCAATTTCGTAGAGTGAACAACCCTACAAGTACTTACCAATTTTGGACTCTCATTTACCAGAAAAATTATGTAATGGAATGACGATTACATAGAAGACTACACGTTGGCCTATTGCGCACTTGATGACTACTCCCACAACCCAGCACCTTGTGCTAGTCATTACAATCCGTTCATAGGCAATGCTGGAGCGTGGAGTTGAGTCAATGCCTGGCACAAGAGTGGCGCAGCGGGTGGAAGCGAGACATGCCCCCCCCTCCCCGTCGGTGATATTTCCGCATTTTGTCGGGTAGTCCGAGAGGGCATGCTAAAATTTACACACATCGACGAGTGCCGATTGCCCCGACAGTATTATTTTCCAACCTCTAAGCCTGGTGAAAATTCGTATCATTAACAGCTGAAAATTCGCGCGTCCTCATAACTTATCTCTTATTCTTCGCTCAAGTTTTGGATCAGTATATACCGCCACCTATCCTCCTACAAACGATAACAACCGTAGCATAGGCCTGTACAGTCTCATGGATATCTTTGAAATGTCCCTGGCAGAGACAATGATTACCATTCTTTGGGAGGGGAACTCCTTCCCGACGAGTCTACCACTGTTTTGCCAAGGGGGGGGGGGGGGGGGGGACAGCAACAAACAAAACAACAAAACATAGAAAATGCAGTGTGTTGACGTCGGGGGTAGGGTGAGACTCGAAAATCTTTGATCCGTCCTGGACCAACTCCGTCGAATACTTGCTCCCCCCCCCCCAACCCTCCGCCACTGACAAGTGACAGTGCACGTGAATTCGTGCAATACTGGCCTATTTGACCTCGTATGGATGTGTTATATATGTAGTCATCGATTTATTGCTGTATCATTCTGTAATGTTTTCATACATGCTGTACAACTAAAGCAGTGAACGTGGGAGAGTGTGTTACTATAACATGTACTATGGCCTGGAATGTTGATTATGTACTTTTGTCTAGAATGGAATTAGACGACCGAAAATACAGGTAATGAAATCAATAAGCATTGTAGACTATATGGAGTCTGCAATTCCTTTGTGTAATGTCATGTTCTAGTCAGTACACACATGCATGGGATGTTGTGTCAGTAACAAGCTAAAAATTAATGATTTTCCTGAATGTCCCATTTATTCCTCAAAAATGACCCTTGGTCTACACCAAAAACAACACACAGAAACTGGTCAACTGACACACTTTTTTTTAACCGGAACAACAAACTATTCTTACTTAACTCATCGAGATATCATGTTTTGTCTCGACTGACCGAATTAAGAGAGAAGTGTTTCCCACATGGCTTATGTGTATTTCACACTTCCCTGATACCCAGGACATTCCTTCAACGATTCAACAGATACAACAAATTTTGTGCGATAAACACCTGACATACGGGTAGAACTGACTATTGACCCAATCAGTCTTCATTATAGAGCTAATTAGACACCATTAGAAAGGCGCTACCTAAGAGCAGGGCTTCTAGCCTCGCCTGAACAAATCATTAGGAAAGGGACACAAAATACCTAATCGCGATTGTGATCCGATGCCATGGGAGGACATATCGATTCCTTTATAGACTCTAAAACGCCCTAACCCTTCAACCACACTACTATTTGCCCAATTACCATTTTGAAATGAATGACAAGAGGGTAAGAAACAAAACAGCTCCTCGCCTTGACAGCACTATCCAGACATTTCTCCAAAATCTGCTATTAGCCTAAAGAAACAGGCAAAACTGCCCCAATGTAACTTGCATTCAGATCTTAGAACCACCCTTCAAGGAATCACTACGAAGGGATGCGTTCAAATCCTGATGGTCTTATTCCTTCTTGATGATTTGTTCCATCCCGCACCAGGACTCGCGACTGTATCAACTTAAGGAGCGCGGCCATACCATGAAAATCTTGTCGAGGTAGAGGTCATGGAGTAATCATATTACTTACTGATTATTGTTTGGATAGGCTGCTTCGCTTTTCAATGGGTTGATCTTTTCTTTGAAGGCTTGATTCTGTTTTCGATGGTTGGTTCTTTTTTCGTGGGTTGGATTCTGTTTTCGATGGTTTGAGTTCCAACACTTTGATGGATTTGGTTACGTTTCGCACTCCGTACCTAAACTGTCATTTACCAACAGTCCCAAACTACCCTATCTGATTCGATTTTTCGCCTGAGCGCGAGGCGGCTGGCCGGTTGCCATGGCTCCGCTGCACTTGCCCACAGGATAACTTTGAAACGAACGAGACAAGAAAGTTGAGTCAACCCCCGCTAGTTGCGCGGGCCGTCCGCCCACGCGTTGCCTGTAGTTGTGCGCGGCTTTGGTCGTTGTTATACAGTTCGGAATTGCTCTTTTTTTTTCGCTCCGTTTAGAATTATTGCATTATTATTACGCCTTAGGCCGGGATTTCCATAGATCAGATGCGGCTCCGGGCTCGATGTGAAAATCGCATATACGGAAATGAAATTTTCGTTTCAGAATAGAAAACACTATAACTGTATGCAAAAAGACCATGAAAAGGCAAGCCATGAATAATTGTCGTTGCTTGGCTGTTTGAGGGAGAATATTCCCCAGAATTCATTCGCATGATACGCATCCGCATATGCATTGGTAATGTGTTTTTTTTCGCTATTCGGTGTTGGTTTTGCGTTAATTTATTCATTTTTTAGCTTTTGTGGAACCAATATCTATCTTGCAAACTAACTGAAAAGAACATATTCAAACACGAACCCCCCGCCATTTCAACGTGAAAGGCAATTTTCCACATACGCATACGCATCTAGGAATCCCGGCCATACGGGCAGTGTACGGTCAGTGTAAACGGAACTCTCTTTCTAACTGGCCGAAACATTTTTATCGGGCGCGTAGACGAGACAAATGTGAATTGGACGATTTTGAAACCGGATCTCCTCACACGCCCATGCGCAATGTCACTTGATCGTCCTATCAATCACTTAAGTGGGATGTATTTGCCTGTGACTGACTCGTGAGGTCTGCCCTCCTTACATAACGGTTATGTTGTCTTACACACTTACTGGTTCTTTTGTCATTTTACTGATCAAATGTTATATAGCTTTCAAATAAGCCAAAATTCTCTTTAAAACTCCAAAATCGTAGATATAATTTCATTCTTGAAATCTGAGTAAACACAGCTGAAACACCCTCAATGCCGTTTCCGGGCGTCTGGAGGTTGTGAAAAGCAAAAATTTTCTGAACGCTCCGCGCCACCTATGTTGCGCTCCGCTTAGATGGCATCTAGCAATTCATCCCCCCCCCATCATCCCCCCCCCCCCACTCCAACCAAACTCTACGCCCTGATTTTGTAATTAGATTTAGCTGGTTAGTGAAAGTGAAAAAAATGCATGTACGGAATCTACTCCTGGTAAGGGCTGGTTTGTACCGTGACTGCCGTCCAGTATCTTATTAGGAGCGAGTTGGACGCGTGTATCAGTGCGCCCATTATATGCACCTACCACGTCCTATCTACACTGCAGTCATATTGGCCCAAGTGGCATAATTTTTTTTTTACCCGCAATGGTGATACCATCTGATAATCAGCCTTCCGAGCCTCGAAGATCGTTTTTACAAACACATCGTTCACTTAAATACAAAACACAAGTTTCAAAACACATGCGGATTGCAACAAGCTCGCATAATCGAGTCATAATTTCGATCGGAATGCATTTTCAAATTTTTAAAGTTCAATAAAAAGGAAGGCATGCTCCATTGTCGACGGTACGTACATGAGTTCAGTGGCTCTCTGTATTCCTCATGCAGCCCCCCTGCAGAGAAAGGGTTAGTGGCGTACGTCACAATCAGGCAGACCATAGTCCCTGCAGAGCATTTCGACCCAGTTGGTGGTATCCAGTCCAGTGGTAGGCCTATACCGACTATCATATAAGTATGGCCTATCTTATTTTTTGGCCTGTCTTGATTTTTGTTTTCACGCAGGGTGTTGTGGTTTTGGTTCCTCCGCACTGATGTTTTGTGCGCGGTGATTTCTAGCAGGCTTTCTGTGTGCCCAGATGTTTTTATTTTTGTCGTAACGAATCAGTTTTAGTGTCTGCTTTTTTTAAATGTTTGAAATTTGAGTTTTACATGTTATTTCAATATTTTACAAAGTCACAAGTCAAGTTGGTTTTAGGCTAAAGTTTTGAATTTGTTTCAAGCTTTTTTGTTTTACGACGCGCTGTTTCCGTTTTTGTTTTGTTGCGGTTGAATGTTCTGCTTTTCCCCCCTTTTTTGTTCTGTGGTGTGACTTTGGGTGTTTTTTTTTTTCTCCAAATGTATATTTTTTGTGTTAGCCGCTTGTTTTCTGTGTTTGTGTGGATCTTCGTGGTTTTTTTTGCGGCGATTGGCAGCACATAGCGGGGCGGGGCTAATAAGCCAGTTCGGGCGTACAGCACGGGCAGTGACGCAATTTGTCCATTTGTGACAACTTTATCAAGTGACGTCCCGGTCATAGGTGTTTACTGTTGGCTCTGAGCTCGCCGAATTATTCAGTACGAAAAAATGCAATAACTTCGTTAGAACCAGCTGATTCCAGCAATAAATACGGAAATCTGTCCAAATTATTCCCAGGAAAATATTAGGCCACCAGCAAAATATGAGGAACTTCAGAATGAACAGTGAATTTCACCACCCCAGAATGCCAAATTCGGAGATGCAAGCCAATCAACACCGGCTCTTGCGCGCCGTACGTCTTTAGCAGTTCAAGAGGATTATTCCATTCTACGCCAGGTTTTTACCAAAATATTAGTATATCTCGAACGTGTGCGATATGACACGATGACACATCATGGATCAGTTATCACATTTGCGAAGTTTCTCTTGTTGTCTTATTTAATTAGCATAGGCCTACAGGGAATGCTAGAACTCTGTATACAACTTGTTTGTCTTTATGTAGAGCCCGATTTGAAATTATATTGTTGAACAACAAAGGAGTAATAATGCGAAGTTTCTCAAAGATCTTAGTTACTCCATGAATACGTGGCGGTTTGTCCAGACAGTACAGAATTTGTCACAAAATGCCAGCACCGGGAGACCAAGGACGCATGCGCAAGAGGCTATCTCCGAACGGGCTTTAAAAGGCGGAACTCCACGGCAAGAGACATGTTCCCTACTTTCTGATATTTTCAAACCATCTCCATCCAATTGTCTCAATTAACAGTATTCTTGTTGAAAGAATTATGATATGAATGGTCGTTCTGGATTCCCCTTTTAAAGGGGAACTCCAGGCAAGAGGTATGTTTCCTGCATTTTCTAGATATTTTCAGATTCCCTAACGGTGTTTTTCGGATGAATGGGACTTGAAATACCCCCGTTATCATTGTCACAGTGAGATCCAAAGTATTCGCCCTTGGTTGGATGGTCATAACAAGCGCGCTTTTTACAGTGCACAGCGGCCATATTGCAAACTTTCAAATATCCCCCAATATCGTGACGAAGTCAACGACCAGAACCAGCCCATACCTCAGATGTGTGAATGTACGTACGTACTGAGGTAGCAGAAGTAGCAGAACAGTTCATATCATAATTCTTTCGAACAAAGAATACTGTTAATTGAGAACAAATTGGATGCATAGTTACACTTAGGGCCGGATTTTTTTACCTCTGTGGGGGCCCTGGGAACAGAGGCTAATGTGTGGGGCCCCTCCGACTGTAGTCTAGGAAAACTTCCAAAGGGACTGACTTAACCCGGTCTGTGCAAACCCCACAACCCCCCATTAGTTCCAAAACGTTTTATTAAAAACGTTTGGTGAAAACGTTTTTTAAAAAACATTTCCGAACATCATATGATTACTCACAAAAAAAAAACATTTTCAAAACATTTGTTGAAAAATGTTTTTGACACGTGCTTGGTGTTGGTAGGTTATACATGACTTTGCGGGCTTTCTGTTTAGAGAAGTCCCGCACAACGTCACTGAAGGCAAGTTCTAGTAGGAGTTGTCATACTCGATGCTCATAGTGGCTAAGAGCTGCAGAGCCGGGTATCTCCCATGTAGTTCTGAGCTGTTTTTTATATAATTTTTTAATGATTTCATTGGTACTAAAGACCGCTCACCGCTTTTGCAGTTTGACACCATTAGGACCAGGTACATGACGAATGCGGATTTTCAACATTTGGAACGTGGAGAACACCCTTGGCGGATGTCAGGGCCTACATAACCATAACGATCTGTGGCGTGACTGCAGTCCGGTTTGCTCATCCTCTGTGATATTTGTATCAACAAGAGTTTTGACAACTCCTGAGTTGTACCATCTACACAGACGTTGGAAATTTGGGGGCCCCCTTTTTGTGGGGGCCCCCTGGGCCACGTGCCCCGTCGGCCCAATGACTTAAATCCGGCACTGTTAACTCGGTGGGGAGTCTCCAACTCATTTATAGTGAAGTTATGGGTCCCGGACAACTCCCCCCGGACCAATCCACCGGACAATTCCCCACCCAACGTGACCAACTTTAGACCCAACCCCTAATTTGACCATAAAAACATGCCGTTGAGGGGGAATGTGGGGGTGGAAATTGTCCGGGGGGAATGTCCGGTCACGGAAGTTATGACCTACAAACGCCGATTAGAAAATATCACCAGCACGTCCAGAAGAAATAATTTGCCCACTCGGCCAACAATCTTTTCGACTCGCTCGATCCGACGTTACACACAAAGTCTTATTAGAGATGCCTATTTGAGAGTTAAGTGTATATGGAGATTCCACTGTACAATTTTCCATTAACAGTCGTCGTAGAAGGGCATAATTTGATGGTCATTTTAATGCTTCAGTGACATGCTTGTTTTGCGTTACGAATTGATTTATGGCGGCAAAATCCAGTCATTTTGATTAGGAATTTCGACAAGAAATTGGGTGAAAATGCTAATTTAGAAAGGGAGGTATGGCGGAGAGACAGAGGGGAGATATATTGATCAAGAAGAAATATATATTATTCTATTGTCTCAAATAATTATGCCAAATCAAGAATATTTTCTGATCGTGGAAATATTTATCACAATGGAAAATAGTTTTCCCCTCAAAAAATATTTCGGAGGCACAAAATTTTTCGTGCGACAAAAAATTCCGTCTTGTAAAAGAATAAGTTTCCTGATGAAAAATATATGGAGATAATTTCATTTACAAACAATTAATGTTGCAACAAAATATACGTTAGCAACGTTTTTATGTTTCCAGTGAAATAGATATTACAAGGAAATAATTTATTGTTCACAAAATGTGTTTGTAACCGAAATATATTTCCATTGCAGATATTGTCCATGACAAGAAACTTTCAGACACGATATTGTAGATATAGGAATAAATTGTGTTAAAAAACAAAAAATAGATTGGCTACAATATTGTTGGCCAACAGAAAAATACCATTGACTGTCCAAAAATTGTTTGACAACGGAAAAAATATATATTATAAAACGTACTTCATGGACAGCCGTTGCTTCTAATCGTCAGAGTACCGTTAGCTGGAATGCAAGTTGAATCTACTGTTACTACTTAATGGGGTACCTGGTGGCATCCGTCAAACCTGCAAACGCGGCTTTCCACTTTTCGAACTATATGGATACCGATTTTAAGGGCTGATATAGGAAGACACTGATTATGAGGAATAGCAACACTCCAACGGAACATTTTTTTAAGTGCGTTTATCACTATGATGATGCATGCTTGGTAGAAGTCGACCCAAGGGGTCCAGAATAAACGAATGAAGTGCATCGCAAGTGGTTCCCATTTCTTGGAGTTGTCGTAGTAAATTGTGGAAGTTGGAACACCGATGACCGGAGGCATTTCTCGCGTAATTGTATTATCAGGATAATTGAGCACCAGGCTATAGAATGTCACTGTTAGGGGAATTATTGAATCTTGATATTCCCGACATTATATACTATTTCCACCACCCAACCATGCGTTCACCGTCACCTAAAACTGCGGCAACGGCGCCAGAACTTTAAGCCCTATTCCTACCAAATCCTAACGCTTCTAACCTTGATTTCGAGCACATGTGCAAATTCATGGACAGCCGTTTGCATTCATATCCTTCCTCTAGAAAAAATACCTTCTGCCCGGCATCGCGGCTAGTTTTTTGGGACAGTGTGTACATGCTAAGGTGGTTACAAATACAACTACAATGACTAACTTACTGCTATTTTACAAAAATCGTTTAATGGACTTCATACGCAATCATTGGAGAGGCGGTCCAACTTGATGAATAATCGGCCCATTATGACAGAGGATTGCCAAACCTGTCTGCAAAAACCGGCACCTAGGCCGATGCTCCCCCCTAACACTCCCATTAACCGTGTCCCCACTCAACTGTTATGTTATGTTACTATATACTAGCCAAGTGGGATCCCTGTTCCGCCGTTCGCAGAGAGCGTGGAATATGAACACTATTTTTACTCCATGGATCTGGGTCCCAGTTCAGGCCCCAGCTACTACAGAAGGCCTAGTGGTAGTTCGATGCCTCACACATCACTTCAGGTTCAAGTTTGAAGGTTTCTTGGTAGTTTCGCGCACGCGTGGGTGCAAGGCACGCATGGCGTAATTGCTACAACCAGGGAATCGATGAATCACTGAACGACTGAACTAGACTACGTTGACCATAATATATTTTTTTCGTTGATATTATAATTATGGGTCCGAAGCAAACAAATTTCCGTTGGCCCACATAAATTTGTTGCAAACATATCAGGTTTGCAAAGAAAGAACGAACGTAATAATCTTTTTTAACGTTATAAATATTGTGAAGAGCAAATAGATTTCTTGCAAAAAATACTACTTTGTTGCAAACATATTAGTGTTGCAAACAATTCTTTTGTCAAATGAATATATCTACATATATTCCTATCATTTTGGGAAACTATTTTCTTTTACGAAATAATGTCGTTCTTTCTCCATCCGAAACATATTATGCTGCTTCTGAAAGTATTTTTGAATGGAACATATTGTCCATTGTGAATAATATTTCCACATCATAAGATATATCTTAGTTGGCAAATGAATATTCTTGAAATCAGGGATGAATTTCTTCTCCCATCTCATATATTTTAACACTAGATAATATATTTTCTTCCTGATAAGATATTCCCTTTTCTCCTCGCGCCATAGGAGGGTAGTACAGATTATAAGTATGATTTTTTCTCGACGATTCCATGCTAAACTTCGACTGCGTGATCAAATAATCGTTCAAGTTGGACTGCTTAACATTGTTTATCGTGTTATCTGTTTAGAATAGCATTCTGGTCGCCGCTTCGTACCAATATTGAGGATCTCAAGGGCTGTTCCACACTTTTGCGATAACGATCCGAGACATACGAATACATACGTAAATTATGCGACGTCGAGTAAAAAGTGGTTATTTTTCATAGGATGGTTAACACCTGTGTCGAGTACGTCTATTACGATTACGATAACGATAACTTTATCTGACGTCGAGTTGAAAATCTTTTAAAACTTTTTATCGTAGATAATTTAGATCGGATGCGATAAACTGCGCACTGCAAGTGAAAACTTGAGCAATTCTGCAAAAGTATGCACGCCAAACCGCTAATTGGGAGTTTTAGCTTGAAAAGTGGGTTTTAAGGTGATAAAATCAGGGTTTTTGATGACTTTTTGGGTAGTGACGTATCCGGGTAGACTTGGCCTCTGAAGGATCTTCTCGGCCCTTTGCCGCATGCAGCGGGACACGTACGATAACCATTATTTTCAGGTCGAATCCAGGAGCGTCCCTCCCATATAAGATTATTAGCGGCGTGACCAGTGAGGTAATGGTAGGTCATGTGGCTCGCCGGCGCCCCCGAAGTATCATGTGACATGCAAAGGCCGGAGAATTCTGTTTTAGTGAGTGGCCGGGGGAGAGTGTCTTGTGGCTGTTTGAGAGGAGCGGTGTATGAGAGGTTTTTTTTTCCCCAAGGGTCCTCGGTCTACAGCCTTACGTATTGACGGAAACTTCAACCTTACCCCATGTGAAGAAGAGGCGGGCATAGAAACGGAAGAGGCAACGTGAATAAGCTAACAGGGGGGGGGTAATGTCCAAAGTAATTATTTCTATGTAGATCAGGAGGAAGTACGGGAGTCACGTACAGGTGGAGCCCGTAGGCATTACTTTTCACATGTTCTGAGCAGAGTACCAAGCTCACATTTTCACTCAGGGTTTGGCTAATTGGCCCTCAATTGACGATGCTTTCTTTTCTTGGCTACCCACTTCGCCGTATTATTGGATCCGATGCTAATTAAGAATGGGTGTCTGCAACGAAAGGGGTAGGCGGGGAGGGTGAGGCCAGCTGTTCTGATTTCGTGATCGTCAATTGCGCTTCTCTCTCCACGCCTCCTCAATACTGATAAAGACACAAGCTCCGAATTGCTTTGAATTAAACAATTCTTGATACTCGAAAACCTTCTGCCGCAACCAGGCATATTCCCCGCCGAAGCGACAAGGGGAAAAAAAAACTTGCTTTTCTAACTAAAATCCAGCACTTTCTTTCTCCGTTTATTTTAAGGTTCCGAGAGGGACGTCCGATAAAATTAAGGTCCGACATTTTATCGACAAGTTTTAACACTCCATCCGATAAATTAGCGTATTCGTATCGTATCGTATCGCAACAATGTGAACACGCTTCAATAGTCACGCTAAGATGGGGCTGTGCACATTAGCGCTGGTGTTATGCGCATTAGCCAAGGCGGACGTTTTTTTTTGAACTCGGTGTTTTGATCTGGAGGGGGTCGTTCGGAGCGCTCAAACTACGGATGGAGTGGGTTTGAAAAGAAGGCATAAAAGTAGGGAACGTCTCTTGCCTGGATTCCCCTTTAAATTCAAGTTACTAACCGCTCGACAATGTACGTGAACCGCCCGCAGATTGACAAATTACGGGAACGCGGCGATATCTCCCAAGCTTTGAGCGGCATTTACCCCACTGTGCGGTATTCCTGCGAGCATATTCCACTTTTCTAATCCCACAACTGTTAAAATTCCATTATTATGAAGTTGCTACTTACAAGCTAAATTTGATCCGTAAATAATTGGTGGAAATCACACTTGTTTTTCCCAGCTTGGTCTTTGTTTTGAAACATAGTTTTTGGGGAACAGAAGTGTTGCACTCAGGGGCCTCATTTTGTGGCGACCTATTATCGCATATTGGGCACATCAGGACATTCTATAGAAAATCTGCATGATTATTCATAACTTGAGAGTGGCAACGTAAACAGCAACTTTTGAAATGTCTTGATCAACAGTCCATTTGTAAGTGAAGGAGATTCCTTACTGATTTCGGGTGCATTTTTGGTAATTCTCACCTGGCCAAGACCAATTGGGGAATGAATAAGTTCGGAACCTTTTCTTAACTACAATCTTTGGTCTTATGGGTATATTAATTGAGATGCAAGCTAGTCAGGAACTGAAGTTGAACAGAAAGTTGGCCCTTTAGCGCTAGGCCTAAATACCAGCCTAAGGCCTTGAGTTGTGAAAACGACCAGCTTTAGACAGTATAAATCCAGCGCGCAGGCTAGGCTTACCATGCCTTTGTTGCAATAGTAAAAGTGGTATGCCAGCCTATATCATAGGGCCAAGATTCGGCAACATCTTCAGTGAGTGTTACCTAAACCCTGTTCCAGAAAACTCAGGTCCTCCGGATGTCTCTATTACGGAAGCCAGAAACATATTTGGGAATACAATTGATTGCGTCTGGTCGAAACACCATCTAGGCTAGGGTGAAGTATAACATCAAGAGTAACTAGAGCTTATTAGATTAATGTGACACGCAAATTCCGAGGAGGCTGTCCCAAGACGGACATATTCTAATCTCTGACCAAATGCGAATCAATGTCCACCCAGATCACATAAGTGAGGGCTTAGCAACACGGTTCCTCACTGACTTAATGTGCTGTATAGCAGCTTCAGACAAACATGTCCGAGGCTTGATTAGGCTAACTGCTAAGTACTATCTACTTACAATGTCACGTCCATATCGCTACCGTGATAACCGTTCTCACGAACTGGGAAATAGCATTCCATTTGCACACTAACTGTGTTACCAGTCGTGAAAACTGGAATAAAAGCTGTCTCCACTTTCACACGAGTAATCAAGATGGCGGTGATTCGAGTCGACCAACTGAGTTTGAAGAGGGAGCATTCCAGGATCACTCACTGAAATCGTTGTGACCCATCCTATAAAACTGGAAATTTCTGACGGCAAATGGCTGTCCGCCGTCGCCGAGCGTCGGGATCAGTGCTTTTCAATTTCACACACCAGCAACCAGTGCAGTAATGTTTACCGTTGAACTTTCAATTTTCGGGAGCCGCCATTATGCACAAATTTCGATATTTCCCATTGTAATCTGTTGAATTGATGAATATTCCAGACGAATAAAAACACTGGATCTTTTTCATTTCGATGATTGAACATTGGGAGTGTTTCATATTTTGCTCATGTAGGGCCGCCATCTGAATTCCAAGTTTTTCACGACTCTTGTACTGTTACTGGAACGCAATGCACGTGGGAATGTTGTGATGAAGATATTCACAACCTAGTAAATTAGAAAAATTCAAAAATGTATTCATGGATTCGCTGTTACGACGCCATGTTGACCTTGTTTGCAGTCGAATTACTCTATTTTTTCAGCTTGCGTTGCATTTTTTGGCACAGTTAGGCTATATATATACAAAAGTGATGAATTATTTCTCCTCTTGTGCTGACTGGAAGAAAATGCTACTGTCATAAATCTCCTGAGAGTTTGAATATTTATGTCAAGAAAGACTGTCACTTTGTACAGGGTTGGGCTCTTGTTTTCACTCATTGACGTCAGTAGATATCTATACAGTTATTTTGCTATTGTGACTACGGATTTTGCGCGTATCTCGGATCTGTGAATATGTTGTGAGTTCTCGTAGTCGTTAGATCCGACATGCTAAGTGATAAACCTCGGCCACGTATCACGATTTTGTGCAAGGTTTATTGCTTTTTCGAAACTGTTAATGTTAATGTCCGTGAATTGCGACTTGCTACGATTTTTTAGCAAGCAATGTAGTCCACGGTCCCCCCAATTGGCTCACATATACACTGTAACTTGCAAGGCAGATATTTCCTGTCGTTTGCCAACATTCTCTGTGAGTCGGGTCTGATGTTATTTTTCTCCATGGCAATGCTTCGCTACTGGTATGTTAGGGATCTTGGCCATATCACCTCGCGTTTCCTCCCTGCCGTGTGGCTTTACCGCCCTTTCGGAGTGTGCAGTGACCGTGAAATAGCTCTACAGGAAGCTCTGAACCCAGGCAGGTCAATAAAGCAATCTTGGAGGTGCTTCATGACCGCCCCCGCTGGTAACACAAAACGGAGAATAGACTGCTTCCTTGAAGTGGTTGCCATGAGGTTTTATCAACTGTAAACAAATCAAAACTCTTTGGAGCAAAAGCTAATCACTTAATTGGCATTTTGGTGAAATTGGTTGGAGTACAGAGTGTGCGGAGAGTTTGATTGAATCTTGCAATGAGTCATTCGGACTGTGTCCCCAGCTATTCACTGAACCTCAATAGCCTATGATGATCATTGTTTTAATGCCCTATCAGACAGGACTTCCATCTCTATTCAACTCCCTCGGCCCCAACTTGCCAATCAAAGTTGGTTTCATGCCGTTCCTTGGAGAGTCTTGACATCACTTCCCTCCTGGGCTCATTGTAGATGAGCGGATGATCACTGAGGCATGTGGCAATATGCAAGACCATACATGCCTTGGTCTCCCGGCGTTTCCGGAGAGATGAAATGGCTAAATCCTTACTGGTTTCCTGTTTACGCAAACGGTATCATTTAACAACGGACGCATTTTGTGTCCTACGGTTTTTTGTATATGCCCATTGTGCGGAACTCCATTTTGTAGGGACACGTGTGCATGGTGGTGCCAATTTTCGACGGGGTTTCCATTCTAAGTTCCGCCTACGGGGTCGTCCAGGGTGGATCAAAGATTTCTAAGCCTCACCCAAAAACTACCCGGCCCATGTTAAAAACCTGTATTTTCAATGTTTTTTTATTTTTTTTTGAATTCCTTCCCAATAATTTGCTTTCTTTTAAACGAAATACACAATGTGAAGAGCAGCTGTTTACGTTCAGTGACATCCCACGCAATGCGTTCTGAGTAGAGTATGCTGCAAAGTGCCTACTGAGAAAGGGTCTGATATTTGCGATAACCGCACAGAAAACGTAGGTTAATGTTGCCGTGGCACTGGGAGTATTCGTGTCGTAAGAGCACAACCATTAACCCACCAATTTTGCAATCGCTCAATGAATGCGTTCCTTTCTCCAAACTGTCAGGCAAAGCACGGTAGACGTTTTGGGGCAGGCGTTCACACTCCCCTACAGCATTGTAACATTATCTCTTCCAGGGACATTGCGAAGATCTCAATAAGACTGGTATAGCTTCAATTAGAATTCTTACTACACAAAGATTTAATATTCTGTCTGGGCAAATCGCTCTCGTCGGGGCTTTAAATTTGGACCTTCACGCCTGACTCTCCGCGAAATGGGGAGTCCGGGGGGGGGGGGGGGGCAAGGGGAATCCCTTCTTTCTGGCGCCACTTGACTGTGTTTCATTAGCAGTCATTGGAGCTAGCCAGAAAACCACATATTCACTCATTTGGGTGATTGGCCACCAAATAGTAAATCTGCCTTGGTTTCTGTCTTTAGTACGTTTATTCTTCAACTTTTTGTCTTGTTTGTCCCGAAGGGCCATATGAGATACTGTAACCAAAGTTGTCAATTCCACCTATTACTGTTGCTTGTTGCCATAGGAACAATGGTTGCTATGGGACCATAGCAGTGGTTAGGAACTATCCATCTGGATGAAGTAACTGTTGGCGACGTACCCATGGGTGCAGGGTGATTCCGCAATGGGTGGGGTCCCGGGTGATCCAACAATGGAGGTGCAACTCATGAAAGTGTCAGTTTGTGCGTTTGCGTTTGTATTTGTGTGTGTGTGCATTGCGTGTTCCATCAATTTTTCATGGGTTTTTCACAAATTTTCCATTTTGGAGTGGCTGACATAGTGAAATGTTGGCACAGCCTGAATAGCCACAATCACATATTTCCTCCAATTTAGGGGAAATTATCAAAATTGTGAATTTGTATTGGGCAAACATTTTTGGGGCAATGTTCTCTTTAACAAACAAAGTATTCGCTGATTCCAATAGCTGAATTATTTCAAGCTCTGTCACAATGTGGAAAGCACAAATTAACTTTTCCCCCAGGCATGTTTAGATGGACGGACTGAATTAAAAGTTATCAAACAAATTAGTGTCCCTCATTTACCTGAAGCTGTATATTTCCGAAAGTTGTATGATTCATATTTTTGGGGGAAAACGGTTGTTTTCAGAATATTTGATAAATTTTGTCTATTTGCAACTTGCAAATAGTAGGCAATTAGAATGACTGGATAGACTACATTTGCTGATGAGATCCTCCTGCACTCCAGGGACTTGCCCTCTTGTTTGAGATTTACTTTACTACTTTAAATCATGGCGTCACAAGAAGCTTGTTTTACTCTCGCGAAATAACCGTTCCACATAATGAGAACGAATCTATATAATTATTTTCACCCCCGGAAGATTCCCCACAGAAGTGTCGATTCTTCTGCTTCTCTAAATTGGCTTCTGCTGAAGATCTCGTCATGTAAATGTATAGGAAGATTTACAGTAGAAGAATGATATTGATCAGCTACTAAAATTGGTCTTCATAAATTGCAAATACTGAAGTAGTGTTTGGCCTTGACATCCCCACCAAATTCATCGGACTCGGTCAATGTTCCCAGCTTTCAATGTTCCCATGGTTTGATGTTTTCAGAGTTTAACGTTTCCAGGGATTTTATATTCCTAAGGTTTGATGTTCCGAGGACCATGGGACAAACTTGGACACAATGTTTATGACCAATGGGCCACATGTTTGACTTTTGAAGGTCAAGGTCAAAGGTCATATTAAAAAGGGGCAGTATAGGCCATTATGTGTGAAATTTCAAAATGTATCTCCTCCTACAAATTTTGGTGCACAGTGCTGATGTTCAGTCATAATGGTGTCTAATAGCTGTACCTCCAGGGCGCCCAGGGATTTAGGTCACAAGGACCGTGTGGCCTGGGGCCCCGACATATGGAATTACCCCAATTTCAGTGGCAATGCTGACATTCTGGTCATATGGATAGTTTTTATCACCGTACTTTGGGGTGTTTCAGTAATTTTTGGTCTAAGGCCCACTTGGCCCGTGGGCCCATTGTATGAAATTTCACACAATGGTACTTGAAATGCATCTCTCCCCAAGATTCATTGATTTTCTCCGAAGTTACGGTAATGTACGGTCCTTGGATGGAGGCCATGGAGTGTTCAGAATTCTGTGCGTCAAGGCCCCGTTTTTGGCCCTAGGGCCCATCATATAAATCCTGCAAAATCTGGTATCTCCTACTACAAATTTTGTTGCACATGCTCATGTTCAGTCAATATGGTGGTCCATTGCCATATCTATTGGTCCCAGGAATTTAGGTCCCAAGGGCCCAGTGTGGGCCCTAGGGCCCATCACTTGGAATTACGCCAAATGCTTCTCTTCTTATGAATTTTGTTGCACAGTGCTGACATTGGGTCATAATGAATGTCTAACAGCTTACCTTTGGGGTGTTTAACAGGAATTGTTGGTCCAGTTCCTACTTGAGCCCCATGTGCCATTCCATGAAAGTTTCACACAGTTACCTGAATTCCCCATCTCCTCCCCCAAGCTTCAATTGATTTTCTTCACAAACTTAATGTAATGGTCCTTGGGTAAAAGGGCCATTGTGGAATTTGGGAATTTGATGAGAAGACAATTGGACTATGTCCACAAGATGCCATGACAATGATACTAAGCAAGAACTGAAATGTGGATTGTTTGTAGTTATAATCCCAGTCCTAAAGCACAGTAGCAGTTTGGGGGTGAGATGGTACATCAACCTTCTAACTGCTCCCCCCTCCAATGCCCTCCTTTTGACCCCCCTACCCAGAGGATCGGAGGGGGAGAGGCAGGTTTGTCATGAGCCCTTACCATTTTCTTTTTCCTTTTGGGTTTTCAGGAATTTTTTTGGTCCAAGGTCCTACTTGAGCCCATGGGCCCATTTCATTTCATGAAATTTCAAACATGGTACCCTGACATGCAGCTCCTCCACAAGCTTCAATTGATTTTCTTTTCTTCAAACTTAATGGAATGTGTCCCTGGGTTGACAGGCCATGGAATTGGGAACCCCTAGGGCCCAATATATGGAATACTGCAAAATCTTGTGTCTCCTACCCATTCTGTTGCATAGTGCTGTGTTCAGCTCCATAAGGATTGGTCTAATAGCTGTACCTTCAGGGTGCCCAGGGTATTTAGGACCCAAGCCCAGGTCACTGTGGGCCCTGGTGGTCTTGTGTTGAATATTTTATTGACTGGCTAACCGTGCTAAGACTCTTCGGGCCACTAAGGAGCATGTTCAAAAGTCGTGAAGGGCACAATAGGCCTTTGTTTCAAACTGCCTACATATTTACCTTCGTCTTGGTACATTTGTGCGTTTGGCTACGCACCATTGGTGCTCTAGTTTATATTCAGGTATCACTGTAGATCGATTGTGATACTGTGTGTGTTGTGTGTGTGCGTGGTTTGTTTATATCCCCACTACAGTACACTTAGGAGTCTGTGTTCATCATTTCAGTTCCAAAGAGATACCATAGATGTACTGACAACCAGAATAGACTGCCATAGATGTGCCTGCATTAACCGGACGGAACTCAATTGATTGAAGATATAGCTCCATGCGAAGCCCCCTGATCAAATGACTGTACTTGGTACATACAAACCTTGAGTCTTGGAATGGGGGCCATTCTAGCTGGGCAACTATTACGGAACTACTATCTCACTTCCTGTCAAATCAAACCCATGCTCACATCCTGTAAACTGGACAAGCTAGACAACATAAGAAATGAGAACAATTCAGTATAGAACAATCATTGTTTCAATGTTAGATGGATAGATAGAAATTTAGGGTACATTTTTAGCGAAACAAAAATTGGTTTCTCTTGACAGAAAAAAACAATACATGAAATAATATATGCCGAGCCTAATGGGGAGGATAATGCGACGGTATGAGCTAGTCTGTGGAAAGTGCTACCAAAACCTTCCATATAGATATGAAAAAGTAGTTCCCTCTAAAATCTTAAATATATTTTAACAGACTTACTTATTAACATTCCATATTTTATGCGCCATATATTTGTTTTTAATTATCAGCTCCTCTAAGTTTTTTAACAATCATCACCAAATTCTTGACAAGTTTTTTTAACGAATAAAAAAGAATTGTAAAGAAATATTACCGTTGATTGAATAAAATTAGTGCTAATCGAATCTTTCAATTTCAGCCTCACTCATTGTTAATCAGATCATAGTTTATGTGGTATTATCCGGAGATTATAACCCGATTAACCCTCCTGCTTGTTGACATTAACTAGGCCCTAATATTGTCATCCTTGATTGCAGTAAACTGTGCTAATGCCGCACAAGAGCCAATTTGTGTAATCGGAGTGTCCTCAGTCGATGGATTTAGATGGGATTATCTTAAAAGAGGCCTGACTCCTACATTCAATGACATTGCTGCTTAAAGGGGAACGCATAATAACAATCAATGCCTATGGGACAAAAACATTCCCTGATCATTACACACCATAGTAACTGGGTTATATGAGGAGTCTCATGGTCTCCTAGGCAATGATATATATGACCCCAATCTGTAATAGTACCTTCTCCCTGTGAAACAAAAATTACTGTGGTGGAGCCAGAATGGCCTTGTTGAACCCATCTGGATTACCAATCAGCGGCAGGGTGGTAGTAGTGCCGTGGTCGACTATCCAGGGATGAATGTAGCTTTTAATGGTACTCTACCGGATTACGAACATCCAAATATGACAGCAACCTTCCATTCGATGACTCTCTGATATGACTGTCTCTCTGCTTGCGAATGGTAGCGTGAACTTTGTCGCCCTCTACTACAAGGAGCCTGACAAGGTTGGCCACCTGGTTGCCAGACTCTGAGGAACTGAACGGACTCTTGAAATACTGCGACCGGACCTTGAGGTACCTGAAAGAGAAACTAGAGGCAGCAGACCTCTGGGATAAGGTCAACATCATCATCACCTCTGATCATGGTATGATGGCTGTCATCTCAGCAAAATCATCTACGCCGATCAGTATCTGAATCAGACGGGTTACCAGTACTTGACAACGGATCACAATCCTCTGCTGGGAATCTGGCCAAGAAATGGTAAGTATTGTATTCAAGGGTGTAGTATGATGGCTGCAGGGATTGGAATAAGGGACCAGAGACCAGGGGTTACTTTTCAGAAGAAATTACCCCAGCTCCTTTAGAACCTGGCTCACCTGCAATATTACCTACAAAGTTAGTGTTACTCTGATCCCAAAACATTGAAATAGTGCTTGCTGCAATCTATTATATTTCTGGATCAACTCAGAACTTACTGACGGGCTATTTGCTCTGAAAAAAATAGCCAGATACATTTTGTTGAAAAGCTGTACAACTTCTTACAACATAACTAAAGAAAACATCATGGTGCCAATGTACCATATTGGGGGGGGGGGGGGATTATGAGACAATGCCTCTGTTGATGGGACATAGGTAACAATACTGGTAGACATTGTTTTGTTGCTGTCAATGGACATTGGACATTGGGTTAGAACTGGCCTGTGCGATATTACTCAACCAATAAATTAAACTGGTTGTGTGCGCTCAGTGGGTATAGGGATGAGCTCTCGACCAGGCACCTCCCAGAAAATAAGCCCAAATTTAACATGCCGTCCATGTGACTCACCTCAGACGGTTTTATTTATGATCTTCTCTCAGTTTCACTTCCCTTTCATGACTTCCACGGTTGCCTGACCTTTCATTTATTAACCCATTTGCAAACTGCTGGGTTTCTTTAGATGTTATATTGGGAACTTTAGAGTTTCTAAGTCTTCGATATGACATTGAATGCTGCACATGTTTCACAAATGGTTGGATCCTCAAGGTGAAATTCTGAATTTCACATCATTAACATTGAGCCGTTCATTTTTCTTTGACAGCCTCCCATACTGATGCATGTTTATGAAGCAATGAAGAAAGCACCCCACGTCACTGTATACAAGAAAGATGAGATACCTGCGGAATTACATTACAAGAACAATGTCCGTACCCCTCCCATAGTGGTGGTGGCGGACCCAGGATGGATGCTCCGTGGTACCATGAGTGAAGGCAGTAAGTAGCATGTACCCGCATCAAAAACCCTGAGTGTACCCAACATCTGCTCGTCTCATCAGCTGCATGGTGGAGGAACCTGAAAATGGCTGTCACTCCTTCCTTTGTAGTAAGCAGCAACCAGGCAGCCCTGTGATAAGAAGCTGAAGGCGGCATTTATTTCTAGAAAAGTGAAGACTGGCTTGGACAAGGTTACTAGGTTTTCGTCTACTCGCTCAATCTGGACGGATTCAATGAATATTTAATGGTGTAGACTATGTGCCGTTAATAAACACGACAGGTTGGGTCTTTTTTTATTCAATGTTTCCTGCATGTGATGTATTACCCTTGCCAGGCAGTGGGAGACACATACAGTGTAAGATGGGAATTTGAAAGCGTACTACTACATGTATGTTTGATTCTTGTTTAATTATTCTACCCCCAGACCCCCCCCCCCCCTACATTACCAACATTAGTTTAATAATAGCTGAAGTGAGCTTATTGGTTTATTCAAACATATATTCTAGCCTCTGTCAGGCCTTCCGGCGATTATTGGTTTATGAGTGCGCCCCCAGTTTAATACGCCTGTGGGATTTGTCACGCCCGAGGCGGACAGATAAGCGACTGCTTGAAATGAGGGCGTACGTATTTCCAAATGGTGAGCTAAAATATCGGACAGAACAGGCGAAATCTCCATTGGCGAGACGACTTGACAAAGCATATATGTCATGTGAATCTAAATAGGAATGGAAATTAATCAGGGTCTAGGCTTACTGATTGCCAAATATAAAATTATGAAGGATGTTTGTTACTCAGTAGAGATATCTGAAGGTGGTGTTTGTGTAGGCACCAGTAACAGAACAGAATTGATCATGCTAACAGTGGCGAGTACATGGACAGTAGAAAGTGCCGATGAAGGTCAGTTGGATGGGGATGGTAAATGGCGGTCTTGATGGCAGAAATCCAGCACAGGAGTCAGCAACCATGGGTTCATGACTCAAACAAAACATATTTGGTCGGTCGGAAATTGATATGCCCTGTGGCACAGAGACCATTTTTAGCTCAAACCAGCTGTGATGGTTGAGCTATTGGCAATCTGCAGTCACTCCTATCTATTATCTACTATCTATTTATCCAGTGTGTTACAATTGCCTTTTGGTCCCAAACAGTCATTCTGTGATGGATGTCGACAAAAACTGGGACACAATGTTCATGACCCGTGGGACATGTTTGACCTTGTGACGGTCAAGGTCAAAGCCCATAAAAGGGGCAATATTGGCCCATTATGTGTAAAATTTCAAAAGTATCTCTCTACAATTTGGTGCACAGTGCTGATGTTCAGTCATTCTGATGGTCTAACAGCGTACCTTCGGGGTGTTCAGGATTTTTTGGTCCAAGGCCCCACTCGGGCCAAGGGCCCATTTTGATGAAATTTCACACAATAGTACTTGAAAGGCATATCCTCCCACACGATTCATTTGATGTTATTCTAGGTTACCGTGATGGTCCTTGGATAGAGGGCTACTGGGGGGGGGGGGTGGGAAGTTTGGGTCAGGACCCACTTTGGGCCCAAGGGCCATTATATGAAATACCATAAAATCTTTGTACTCCTACAAACTTGTTGCACAGTGGATGGCAGTCGTAATGGTGGGCTAATAGCCATATCTTTAGAGTGCACAGGGAATAGGTCCCAATGCCAGTGTGGGCACTGGGGTACATCATGGAATTTCGCCAAAATGCCTTCTCCTTTTACAAATTTTAGTGCACGATGCTGACATTCAGTAAAATGATGGTCTGACAGCGTACCTTTGGGGTGCTCAGAATTTTGGGTCCAAGGTTCCACTCGGGCCCGTGGGCCAATTTCATGACGTTTCAACCATGGTTACTGAAATGCATCTTCTTCAACAAGCTTCAATTGATTTCTTTAAAGTTACATGTAATGGTACTTGGGTTGACAGCATCGGGAAGCTTTGGGCCAGGCCCAGTTTGGGCCCAGGGCCCAATTACATGAATAATGCAAAATCTTGTATCTCCTACGAAATTCAGTTGCACAGTGATGATGTCAGTCATAATGATGGTATGATAAATCCTTTTGGGGGGTTGAGGCTGTTGAAGGTTCCAAGGTCTGACTCGGGACCTAGGGCCAATTGTATGATTTTTAATTTTTAACACAATGGTGTTCGAAATGATCTCTCCACCACAAGCTTCAATTTGGGTCGCTTAAACGTTCAGGTGTAATGGTCCTTCAGAGAGGGTTTGGCTCATTCCAGGAATTTAGGGCCCAAGGCCCAGTTGGGCCCTTAGGGCCCATAATATGAAAAAACTGTGGTGAAATATAGTATTTCCTACCAATCTAGTTGCACAGGGCCATGTTGCGGTCGTCATCTCTTCATGGTGACTAGGGATTTGGGATTGCAATTTCGCGGGATGAGGTGACCCTTCCCCCGAAAAATTTGCCACCAACTCCCCTACCCATGCAGAAGTATTGGGTTTATGACTGTATGAATATGAGACAAGTTCCCCCCTTTGATAATGTGGGATCAAGTACAATAGAAAAAATACCTGACAACAATCCTCTTTTCCCCATCTGAGGCGGGATAGGCAAGTGGGCAGTAGCCTTCATTATAATACAATCTGTGAACAGTAGCCAACAGACCATGCTTTGTAGAAAATGCCATATATATAAGTACAATTGCCAACATATAACTAGTGTTTCTCCCACTCAGAACTGGCCTTGAAAAGAAGTACTTTTGGGTCTCAGAGGCCATTGCCCAAAAGCCGATTGCCATGGCCTTCAGGGCTTCCAGGCCTCCGTCACCTCTTGCATTACTGGCTGCAACCCATTGCCAATGTGCAGCCTCCACCACTGTAATATCCAACCCCTGGCTGTTGTACACAACACCATATCTAATGTTTTATGATGAGGGAATAATAGCTTTAACATAACACAGAAACTACAATGCTAAATTTGAAGCTAACCGCTCAGATCGTCTCATTGTAACTGCTGGATCCTCGTATTATCAGTATGATCTCAGTACCATATACCCAAAAGAGAACTACTGGTTAAGAGCCTCAGTGTGTAACACATTTCACCCCTTATTCAATTTCCTGCCCAGTAGGCCTTCTTCTGATCTTACTTGCTGATTACAGCTTTTCCACAACAACATTTCATGGAGCCATTCAAGCCTCATCTAGGCATCCTGGTTATTTTTGATCTTGGATACTCACCTACTCTTCCATGAAGTGGTCCAATGATATCAAGGGCAGGGTGTAACCGGGCCCAGGACCACCATGTTACGTTTCCCTCGCAACAGACACAGTGAATCCCAGATCCGACCACTTTCTCAGAACCTGAAATCAAAGATTCAATGCTCCATTGACTGTTTACAGCCGACTGCCAAGAGTTATTGTGAAACCCTTCCCAGACAGATACTTAAATGTTCACCCTGCACATGGCGCAACTTACAGAAACCAGGAAGCAGCCACAATGAAATAATGGTCATGTTTCGTAATGGTTTCAATTCCAGAGCTATAGCGATTGATCACATTAAGGCAACAAACAGTTAGGTGTAAGTGGATCTAATCAGAATTTAGGGGCCCCAATCCCAAACCCATAATTAAGGAGTAATTTGCCTATTCCCTAGATTTTATTGTTTATCTCTAGCAGATTACGCCATGACCATCCGATCTATATATGTGGTTTGTACTTTGGCATATAAGTCAAGATGGCAGGTTCTGAAACTTAACTAGATTGCAGCATAAAATATGCTAATTATTGTGACCGTTTTTAACAATTTTCGATTGGCATTTTCCAATGGGTGGGAATTCTCTCTCAGAGTTGTTAAAAACTTCATCTTCAACTCGACATGTATAGTTAGCTAGCAATTGCTTCATTCTAATGGTAGAAAACCCTGATTGCACAAGCGGGCCAGACACTTGGGACATATCACCACGCCTTGTTTTTCTCTCTCAATTGGTTATTCTTCGATGATGTTGACCGAAACTAAGTATCAATGTTTATTGACTTCTAAGACAGCTGGGGCCTTATGAAGATCCAAGGTCAAAGCGGTTGTTCCGGGCACAATAGGCAATTGTTTGAGTCTGCCTTCTTGACTTCATGCTCTCAAACATATGAACCATAATTTTGAATTGTCTTGGTTCATTTGTGCAGTTTTGAGCTACAGCACCCATTGGTGCTCTGGTTGAATTTCAAATTCGAAAAGACATTTTACCAGATATAGATGAGACCAGATATATCAGAGCTGCTTTCAGCTGTAGAATTCTCATTCTTCATACACCCTCCTTCAGAGACCTAGTCACCTGTAACGATTGATGATACATGTAAAATGATTGCTACACACACAGACCCGATGCTACACCCACATACCAATGGTGCTACACACAGACTCAATGATTGCTACACACATCGACCCCGATGATTGCTACAACCCACAGATCCAATGTTTGCTGCAACACACAGAACCCTGATTGCTACCACACAACTCAATGATTGCTCACACACAGACCCAATAATTGCTACACTAGTCTCATTTGAGACTCATTGGGTAGACACTGATTATCTGTATATAACTTTTGGGACGCTGGTTAGAAAGCTGTTGAGCCTGATTTAAGGAGTCTGCCTCTGGCCACCTAATTCGTGAGAAGACCATAATTTGCCTGTGTGTGAGGCTGTGTCTATCCATTCTCTATGATATGTAGCAACACGAGTCAGTGCCACTGTCTGAATCAGATGGTTTTAGAATGAGAGTGAAACTTAAATATATCGAAATTGGGCATCACACCAGCACTGGTATTGAAATTTGAACCGCAACCCCGATGTTCCAGATGGATAATTTGCTATCAAGGCTATTGTAGGACACGCAGAACTTAGTCATGTTGTTATGTAGCAGTGGCCAGAGCACTGATAGCACTGACACACCTACAGGTTCATAGTCCTGAATATTGTTTGCTATCATCGATCAAGCTGAATCATTAATGAACTTGTATCGGGGCGAATACATAATTGTTAGACCAAATAAGTCAACAAATTTCAGGGAAAGAGCCTTGGAATGACCTCCAAAATTTTCTGATGATTCATGATTGAATGATCACTGGCCTTTGACAATGAAGCTTTGAATCCCTTTAATTTGTTTGCCACATAGGGTTTATGTCCTACTGTACCCCTCATCTATGTCATTAGTGGCTCTGTTCCCTGTGAACCTGGCCCTGAGCTTAGTGAATGGCTTACAGACCGGCATATGGGATCCGAGTGCATGAAGTCACTGGAATTGACGTGTAGTGGTCATGATATCTAAACAGAAGTACAAAACTCTGTGTTTTTAGCTTCCCTTTGCTTCCAGTCCCCGCTAATAAATTCTGTCCGAGTGGTGGACATAAAGATACCATAGACTTCATAACTCCCTGAGGAGACTGGATATACTGTTACACTTCAGGCCTCCATGAAACTCGGCTGGGAAGTTATAACTGGAGGTGCACAATGGTCCCGGTATAGAAAATTAAGATACGGTCATTCCTGTAGAAATGCTGGCAGCTGAGGTTTTGGTCTACAGTCCCTGGAATAGATACTTTTCCAGTATTATTTAGATTTTTCTTGGGAGAGGGGAGGGAGTCCTCCCTAAGGTTGGGAAATTCAGGAAACACAACTGAGGCAGAGCTGGAGTGTGCAAGGCAAAAAAGTACAGATTTCAATATATGTGTATATATATATGTCTAACATATATAACATATATTTTGGGGGTGTATTTTTGCACCCATGTTCTATATATATTTTTATTTGTTTTCCTAACAGATTAACAAGAGGTATAAAGGGCAGTCTACTTCTCTCCCAACCTCTCATACTTACACATGAATCCCCCCTCTATTTAGCATATTAGTCCCATTCTGGTGAATTCTACTTCTCTCAATCTGGCCACCCCATCATCCTCTCTCCTCAGAATTCAGACTGAGTAGCTCATTTTGGCAAAGTTTAAATATTGAACCGTTTATGACACTTAAAAAAGTGTTCCTAAACCTCTTCCTCCTTGCATCTAATTTGAGTGAAACCTTCAGCTATTTATTGTATATTGTTTTCCGTTAACAGATTACAAGAGGTGTAAAGGCCTCATGGCTACAGCAATTCACTCTCTGATATGCATCCCTCTTCATGATTCTGGGCCCAGTCTATCAGGAGTGGGGTTCAGTCGTGAACCATTCAATAGTGGTAGACATCTACCCCTTGATGTGTCACCTACTTAAAATTGCAGTAAGACCGAACAAATGGTACCCTGAAAACAGTGAGGGCGCTCTTGAAGAATCCACTGCTCATCGAATGATATGAGAAGGCATAGTTTATACTTCATTCTTGGTAGGTTTTCATTCTAATCCAGAGTTGTCAGTACTCCCTTTACACATTAATAATTCACACTCTTCACCCGAATCATTACACTGTCAGACATGTGTCTGGATTCTCACATGTTGCAAATACCACTGGCCTAATTCCCCCAGTCACAACTTCGTCCTGATGGGGTATGGGCTACTTTCCAGTATAGTTTTTTTTTGGCACCATCTGGCGGGTGCCCTGCCGGGCATTGCTGAAGTCGCGTCCTCTCAATCCGAGTCCGAGTCATCAGTATCCGGTCCGAGTCATTGGCTCCGAGTGGAGTCAGAGTCCGAGTCACAGTACAGTGTCCGCGTCCGAGTCCTCAATTCCTTATGCAAATTTGACCTGTACTATTTTACAAATCGGAGGCTAACTTAACAATCCTGACAACCGTGACCACTGTATTGCTTGTTGATATACCAGAAATGTTTTAAATGCGGCGGCTACTGATTAACAATTTACTGAAATAACAAGAATTTTAACTGAGAGGGCTTGGGCTGGTCTACCTCATGACAGTGCAGGCAATGATCTACTCTGATAGCTCCAAGATACAAAGGGCAATAATGTCTATCCTATGGGTGTCAACACAAATGGGAGGTTCCTTGGTAGGGCCTTGACTCCCTGGAGCATACAGTCACATTCAATGAAAAATATTATAAAGTTGAAATAACATTTGTAAAATATCATTGCCATGCATTATCTAGCATGAAAGTATCGAGAGTGACATATTGCTCTCTTCCACATTCATCTCCTTTTTCAAGGAGTCTTCCTTCATCATTGAACCCGATCTTCCTCCCCTCCCTGTGATTTTTCTTTAAATTCACACACTTATCATTCAACTATCCCACTATTTTCGTTTCTATACCGCATGAATGAAATGAGCTGACGCCATATCGATCAAGTGATATCGAAAGAGTTACTGCAAATGTTCGTGGGGACAAAAGCAATTGCACCCCAATGAATCACAGAGATTCACACCGCCTGCCGGTAATTTCCTCCATGATCTATTCACCTTAATTAATTTATCATGTTCGCGCAAATGAATACCCACTGCCAGTTGCGATAACAAATAAAAAAAGCACATGGTTAAGAGTGTCTTAACATACAATTGGCACACATGAAAGGAAAGACTAGGCTATAATCTGGGTGAGCCCCAAACTCGATTTGAGTATTTCCAAGGTTGCGTTAATGTTTCGTTTAGGTATCTTATAGACAGAGGTAAATGGCTGTCCGTTTTCGTTTAGTAGGTATCACATTTATTTGGTTTGTTTAAAAAAAAAAAAAAAAGGATATATTTTGTCCAGGCTGATTTTATAATGCAAACAATTTTTCGAACGGAAAACTAGTAAACTTTTCGGCACAATGTATAGTTTGTTGCCGTTAGCAATAGCATGTTCTGTTAATCCCTCATACCGTCTCCATTCCGTTAAGCGCCCTCTCCCATAACGTGCCACCCACCTTTTTGCAACATAGGTTCGCTACCGAACTTCCCTATTACCTGGGGCCGTTGCCTGTGTGAAGTTCCGTGGTCGTTACATTCTTGCTACATGGGCACACACACCCCAAACATAAAAAAAACTCGTTGTCCGTAAAAATGTTCCTGTATCCAATAATTTCGTCCTTTTACGATACGATTGGTGTAGGCCGATATATACTCTCGTAAGCGCCCTCCTTAAAATTTTGCAAAGCGCCCTGGGCGCTTAACGTAAAGTAATACGGTAATTGTTATGTGAACCGTACGTGTGAGAATGATGTAATTACCCTCCGGATTTAGACATCGGGCAGTCGGAAGTAGGTGGGAAAAATTTGGGCTACTTGTTTGGCAGAGCGTTGTGCGTATTATTTTAGTTGTCTTGTACTGCCGATCGTAAAATCAAGTTCTGTATTTGGGAAAATAGAGGACTTGGACCGAGTCCCCAATCCTTGGGTCGAGTCCGATCATTGTAGTGCAAGTGCTGAGTCCGAGTCCTTGAAAATGGGGACTGGAGTCCGGACTAGAGTCCGATTCACAACTTGAGTCCTCCAGCACTGCTGCAGGTGGTCAGCAGGATGCTGTGGCATATTTGGGTGTTTGACAGTCATTGGACAAATTTCATGTGGAGTTAAAATCAGTCAGGACGTAGGCTGTTGGAATTCTTGGCAGCTGACATATCACATATGGTATTGAATGATAATCTGGTTGGTTTTGAGTCTATCAATGCAATTGAATAACTTTCAATGGTTGTATATGCTTATGCTCACCACTGTAGCAGTTTCCGGGGAATAACAAGATCCCCCAATAACTATATCGTTACAGCTTATTGATGTTCATGACGAAGTCAGAGGAATCTATGCAGTCACAATTTTTGTGTGTGTGTGGTGTGTGTGTTCTTGTGCGTGTGTATGTGTGTGTGTGTGCGTGTGTGTGTTGTGTTGTGTGCGTGTTGTGTTGTGTGTGACGCCAGCTTGGTAAACCGATCCCTTGATATCAGGTCTGAGTGGTCCGGCTCATACTTGGTATGTGTGTCCCAGATGAGTACCCATAACCCTATTGTTTTGGGGTCCAGGTCAGAGGTTTTGAAAGGTCACCAGAGGTCAATTCTGAAAACCTCTTGTAACAGATAAGCCCATAATGGTTGGTCTGATCAGGTTGAGAATTTTGGTGTTAGCTTTCTTATGGGGAGGCACAGGAACCCTATTGGTTTGGTATAGGTGGGGGTGAATTTTGTGGGAAACTGTGAAAAATTTGGTGAAAGTTGATATTTTTGGGGCCATTTTTGTCTTGTAAACCTGAATAACCCGACACCGCCTGGATGGATGAAGCTCATACTTGGTAGTGTGTTTCCCCATGAGAGTACAGAAACCCTATTGGTTTGGTGAGTCAAGTCAGAGGTCATCTGAGTCAACCAAGGTCAAGTTCTGACAACCTTGTCAACACGATAAGTCAGAATTGTTGGTCTGGATCAGTTGAATTTTGGTGTGAAGCTTTCTTATGGAGCACAGGAACCCCATTGTTTGTGGTATGGTCGGGGTGAATATTGACGCGAAAAAAGAAAATTAAAAGTCGATATTTTTGGCCAATATTGGCTTGTACACACGATAACTCGACCCCGCCTGGATGGATGAAGCTCATACTTGGTATGTGTGTTCCCCATGATGATTAACATAACCCTATTGGTTTGGGGTCAGGTCAAGGTCATCTGAGGTCACAGAGGTCAAAGTCTGAAAACCTTGTAAACAACGATAAGTCCAGAATGGTTGGTCTGATCAGGTTGAAATTTGGTGTGACTCTTTCTTAGGGGGAGCACAGGAACCCCAATTTTTTGGGTATAGGTCGTGGTGACTATTGACCTAAAAAAGAACATTTGAAAAGTCGATTTTTGGCCAATTTTGCTTGTGAACACCCTAACTCGACCCCGCCTGATGGAGAAGCTCATACTTGGTATGTGTGTTCCCCATTATTGAGTCCATGAAACCTATTGTTTTGGGGTCAGGTTTCATAAGTCATCTGAGGTCACAGCGGTGAAAACCTTGTAAAATGATGATCAAGGAATGGTTGGTCTGATCCAGGTTGAAATTGTTGTGTAGCTTTCTTATGGGATCAGGCAGAACACTGTTGTTCTTTGTATAGGTCGGGGGGAATTTTGGTCAAACTAGAAAATTTGTGAAAAAGTCAATATTTTGGCAATTTTGGCTTGTAAACCTGATATAACTCGACCCTGCCTGGATGGATAAGGCTCATACTCGGTATGTGGGTGTTCCCCACATGATACATGAACCCTATTGTTTTGGTTGAAGGTCGAGTCATCTAAGTCAAAGTTCCCTGAAAATCTCGAAATTCAGTGTGTAGCTACACAACTCTCAGAGTATAGGAACCCTATTGGTGGTTGGGATAAACAGGAAATTCGCAGTTGTTATGTTGCGCGGGCATATGATCTGGTGCCATCTCCCATTTGTCTCGTGGCTAGCTATAGTTTGTCAGAAAAAGTCAAGGAATCACTAAGCTTTTGGCTTTCTGGTTTTTTAACTGTCACCACTATTTTGGACACACAACCTCATGTTTTTGGATGTTATTGTTGTTGAGTATGGGGGGAAATCCGTAAAGTGTTTGGTTGGCAGGATTTGTCATTTTCGTGCAGGGAGTTTTTGAAAGATGTTCTGCACCCTGTACGTTCAATGTTGAATTTCCAATTTTCCCTGATTTGTTATCTCCATTAAACTGTAACTCCGCAACTGGCTTAATCCAGGGTTGTGTCTGTGCCATCGGCCAATGGGCAGAACCCTCTAGTAGTTTAGAGACTCTATCAGCTGATGCCCGCCTGCCACCAGTAGCAGAAGACTGGCAGAGTGTTAGCAGTGATGCTTCTGCAAGCAAAACATTCTAAGTTTGAATTCTAGCAGTTACTGGACATTTTACCCTAGGTGGCTGTACCTTATAGTTGCGATGGACGAGGTCTGGGTCTTCACTTTGTGGTTTCGCTGTATTGCAGTGGCTTCGTGCTTGGCTTTCCTGAAATTTGTTTCAAGAAATTTGTAGTCTCGTCAGTCGGCTTAGAGTTGTCCATGTAGACATGAAGCTTCCGCTCCTCCGGATTCCAAGAAAGTGGTCGCATCCCGAATTCCACTTGATCGTCCTCTCGGAGAAGACGTTAAATGCCGTATCGCTAGCAGTTTGGGAATGGTAACACCCTCGTCCTCGAATCATCTGAGCAGCCTAGTCGAGAAGGAGGCGAGTTATCACTGCTGGTCATGCACGTATCATAGGCCGGGTTCCTAGATGAGCCTCACTTGGCATCCTGACCCACAGATCAAGCAATAAAAAGAAGAATTGAACATATCAAGCAATGATCCTAAAAGTGGGCATTAGAAAATGACAATTCACAGGCTAACTCATCATGTAGGAGTCATTGCGACTGCGTCTGTTTCCCTTTGTCAGCTAGGCGGATACAGTCCACCCGGGGTCATGTAACTAGTACATCGACGAACTGATTTCTTTGGCTTTAGCTCTCCTCACCCATATGGCAGGGTGGGATATGCATCTGCCTGTCTACATGTGATTCAGAATTTGAAATGAATGGAAACCTCAAGCAATTTAGAGGTGTTTCCTTCTCCTCGCGGGGTGATAGAAGGGATGCCCTGCTATCCTGGTCCTAACCAATTTATGGCTATATGATCATGGGAATTGTTCTGTTCCGTTTGTGTGCATTATTTATATGTCCTTTTCTCAGGAATTGCATTTTTCAAAATAGTCATCGGTTTGTTAAGGCAATTGTCCTGGTAGTCGGTGTGTGCTTGCAGCAGAGGAATTACCCGACACATCGACCAGGAATACCACTTGTGGATGTGCTTAACTCTGAGGATAAGGGGGGAGATGAAGTACCTAGCACTCCTCCGCTAACAAACACTATTGATATGTACGAACAGAGGCCTTTGTTATTCGCCGAGGAATTCCCGACACACTAACCAGGATACCACTTTGGGATGTAGCTATCGGAGGAATAAGGGGGGAGATAATACCTACACCCGCTACCAAACCCTATGAATCCCCGGACAGAGGCCTTTGTTATTCGCCGAGGAATTCCGACACCTGACCCATCATGATACCACTCTGTGTGGTGTAGCTAAACTCCGAGGATAAGGGGGGAGATGAAGTACTAGCACTCCGCTAACCAAACCCTATGATATACCGACCAAGGGCCTTTGTTATTCAGCCGAGGATTAACGACCCTAACCATAGGATACCACTCTTGGATGTAGCTAAACCTCTGACTGATAGGGGGAGATGAAGACCCTAGCACTCCGCACCAACCACTCATGATATTACCCTACAGAGGCCTTTGTTTATCTGCCGAGGAATTAAACCCGACATACTGGACCAGGAATACCACTCTGTAGGTTAATTCATCTTGACAGGGGACTGTACCCAGCATGTAATTGGTTTAGGTCAATATTTTCACCTTATCTAAACAGGGTAACAGCAAACTATTAGTCTTTCTATAATTTTTTATGGTATACTTGCCAAGCATAGTTTCAAACCTATTCAAGCCCAGCAAGGAAGCGACCTGGATACTGCTCCTACTGTCAGCTGCGAATCCCCTCTACCGGTACACAAACTAAAGCATTGGTCTTTGGCGGTACTTTTCGATGTTTGGTGTGGGGTTAACACACGCAGACTGCAACTGTCAAATTGCCTACCCCTCGTTTGTCGCCTGCTCCAACCCCTTGTTCCGGGCATCCAGCGGAGAAGGCAACAGGTAGTCTTTGGTATGACCCGACCGGGAATCGAACCCCGGTCTACCAGGTGTATGGCCTCCACTAACTGTGCCAACATTCTGTCTGTACCCAGCATGTGATTGGCTTAGACTAAGGGCCATGGCCATGTAACAGACTGTTTTAAACTAGCACAGGTAAAAAGGGTGCCATATTTGGAGTCCTAGCATGTGTGCCTTGTTTTTTTTTGAGACATGCCTTTTCTTCATGAGAAATTTGAAGACATCTAGACATCACAGATGATGATGCAAAGACCATGGATAAACCCCTACCCAGTATTGCTGCCTTTTTGGGCGCCATGATAACAAAAGACAAAATAAGGTGGTCACTTAAAAATGATTAGTTTTCTTCAATTTTTGTGATCAATTTTGTATGTTTTCATTTGATCCCATCTATAATGTTTTGCGTACAAGATTTACAAAAGTAGCTGTTTTTATATGACGGTGAAGATAGGGGTTTTCTGAAGTTCCCCAGATCCTTAATGTCACAAGGTGATATTGGAACTAGCTGATTGTGCTTATCAGAACACAAATCGACTGATTCGGCTGAAATTTCCATGTTGATTTCACGGTTTGTCATAATGTAAATTAGAAAGTACCAAGAATCCAGTCATATTTACATGACCATTGGCCTTCAAGTATTTTATCCTAGACTGAAGCAGAGTGATATGTGACTATTTTATTTTCTTGTACCCCGCATGTGATTGGCTTAGTTTGGTACGTTTTTATCCTATCTACATTTAATATGTGAACTATTTATTGTCTTGTACCCCACGTGTGAATTGGCTCAGTTTGGTAGTCTATCCAGATAAAACCTGTTTATATGTGAAACTGGATTATCAGTGATGGGAAAAAATGTAAATTTCCCGGAGAGAATTTGTTGCCCTGAAAAATTACATGATTACCCCTAAAGTTGAAAGAGTTTTCCCTCCAGGTTGCAAGATTTCCCTCCAGAATGGGCAAAGATTTCCTGGGAAGAGCTCCCACCTTCCAATTTTTTCCACCCATGCTGATTATTGTGTCTAGTACCACCCATTATGTGATTTGTGTTAGTTATATAGTTTCTATCTTTATACAGTTGATCTGTGTGTATTATTTATTGTCTCGTGATTAGCGTAGTTAGGAAGTTCTATCCTATCTAAACGGGTATATGTGAACTATATTGTCCTTGTCCCCAGCCTTCGATTGGCTCAGGTATTTCCCTCTACCAACAGGTCATATTTGAACTATTTCATTTCTTGTACCCAGCATGTGATTGGCTTAGTTATGTAGTTTTTCTCTTATTTGAACAGGTAATATGTGACCTATTTTATTTGTCTTGTACCCAGCAATGTGATTGGCTTAGTTAGTAGGTTTCTCTATTTGAGCAGGGTAATAGTAACTATTTATTGTCTTGTCCCAGCCATTGATTGGCTTATTTAGGTTAGTCATATCCTATCTGCAAACGGTATATTTGACTATTTTATTGTCCTTTGTACCCAGCATGTTGATGGCTTAGTTAAGGAGTTTTTCTCTTATTTGAGCAGGGTAATATGTGAACTATTTATTGGCTTGTACCCAGCATGTGATTGGCTTATTTAGGTAGTTCTATTCTATCTGAAGAGGTTAACATGGTGAACTATATTGTCGTGTACCCACATGTGATTGGCTTAGTTATGTAGTTGTTTTCTCTTATTCAACAGGGTAATAGGTGAACTATTTATTGTCCTCTGTCCCCAGCATTTGATTGGCTCAGTTAGGTAGTTCTATCCTATATGAACCGTTAATATGTGAACTATATATTGGTCTTGTACCCAGCATTTGATGGCTCGTGTAGGTAGTTCTATCCTATATGAACATGTTAATATGTGAACTATATATTGTCTCGTGCCCAACATGTGAATTGGCCTTAGTTGGTAGTTCTATCCTATCTAAACAGGATCATAATGTGAACTATTATCGTCCTCATCACCCAGCTGTGATTGGCTTAGTTAGGTAGTCCTATCCTATCTGAACATGGTTAATATGTTAACTATTTATTGTCCTTGTAACCCAGCATGTGTTTGGCTTAGTTAAGTAGTTTTTTTCTCTTAATTTGAGCAGGTAATTGTTGAACTATTTATTGGCGTGTTAACCCAGGCATGTGAATTGGCTTATTTAGGATTTCATTCTATCTGAAGAGGTTAACATGTGAACTATATATTTGTCTTTACCGACCGCTGTGATTGGCTTAGTTAGTAGTTGTTTTTTCTCTTATTCTAACAGGTAATATGTGAATTTAACTATTTATTGTCTTGTACCCACATTTGAATTGGCTCAGTTAGGTAGTTCTTCCTATATGAACAGGTTAATATGTGAACTTTAATATTGTTCTTGGTCCCAGCATTTGATTGGCTCATTTAGGTAGTTTCTCTCCTATATGAACAGGTTAATATGTGAACTTATATTGTCTCCGTCCCAACAGTGATTTGGCTTAGTTTAGTTAGTTTCTATCCTATCTAACGATAATATGTGAACTATTATCGCCTCACCCACCCAGCAATGTGAATTGGCTTAGTTAGGTAGTTCTATCCTATCTAACAGTAATGTGTGAAACTATTTATTGTCTTGTACCCACATTGAATTGGCTTATTTAATTAGTTCTGTTTTATCTAACAGGTTAATAGTGAAACTATTTATTGTCTCACACCCAGCAGAGATTGGCCTAATTAGGTAGTTTTTAACCCTATCTGAACAGGTTAACCATGAGATCGATTCACCACCTGTACCATGTGATTGCCTTCATTGGTGATTAGCGCAATTCCGACTTGAATAGGTAGCATAGAACTATTTTCCTTGGCTTAACCATGTTATCGACTCCGTTAGGTAGTTTCTCCAACGCAGCAAGTTCAACATTGAACTATTCATTTACCTGTAATCCCCATGTTGATCGGTTTGATTTAGTATACATATACCTCTCTCATTGCTAATTTCCAAAGCCTCTTGAAAAATGGACTTGCTGCCATTTTGCTGGAAATAGTAGTAGGTAACTGGAACAGAAACAGCCAGTGGCTTGTCACTTAGGACTTTTTATGATGGGTAATAGTAGGCAGACCTGACCTTGAAGCTTGTTCAATTCAAGGACTGTACCTGGCTAATTTTATATGCATCATGAACATGGCATAATATACTTGTGTTGAGTGTTCGGATTGAATCTGCAACTCTAATTATAAGAAGTCCTATATACCTGTGCCGAACGATTGTTTGAATGCATGTTGAGTTCAACCATCACTTGGTTCAGTGCATGCAGAAAATTTTGGGCTAGTCAAGTATCCCGTATTGCTGAGAGTGCACAACCAGACCACAAGACAATGGACAATTTTGAAAAGACTACCAGTTGTGTGCTGGAAAAAGTATTTTTCCTACAATGTGTCTTTGAGCACAATTATTGTGCAACAAAATTTGTGCGAGGCCCATGAATGGTCGAGGCCCAATGGTTGCGGAACGTTGGGTAAATCAATATCGACCCAGTCAGGGCAAATTTCATATCAGGACATTGATTCTGCCTGACCTGACAACATCTTGACCCACAACATTTTGTTTTCGTTTTTCTCATGGACATTCAAATTACCTCATGTACTGCCTTATCAATGTAGTACTTTCATTAAATTTCACAGTTTCATAATGGAAACTATTTTGCTGATATAATCTCTTATCAAGGTAACAGTTATATTATTAATTACTTTGTGTGATGGGATGATTGTTTTTTTTTTTTTTTTTTTTTTTCTAATAATATACCATGGTGAGTCGTTTTACAAATTTTGCTTCGTTAAAATTTTCTAAAAAGAAAAATCTTATGATGGATTCGGGAAACAAAACTGGTGTTGGTGGTGTTACCATGAATAGATGAGGACCTCTATATCTTCCTACAAAATCAATTGTTGTTCTGTACAAAATATTACATTGTGAATACCCCCTTACTGCATGAGGTAATTCCGAGGAGACATAGCTCATCTAAGCACACATGGAGACAAATTCCAGGCCCTTCATTTCAAATGATACGCAGCTGACCCACTCTGTTGAAGGGCTTCAATATACTGCAACCGCACCCAGTGAGAGGAATTAAACATCTCCCTGCTAGGCAGTGTGATCATCATCATCATCATGACACTTACAACATGGCCCTATGACCCCCACAGAACCAGCTAGGGATGAGACCTAGTGTCACCTCATAGACTCCAACAGCACCAGCGAGAGGAATGAAAACATCTCCATGCTAGCAGTGTATCATCATCATATCATGACACTTACAACATGGCCCCTATAGACCCCAGCATAACCCAGCGAGAGGATGAGGGACACCTGAGTATCACCTCAATTGAATCCAACAGCAGCCCAGCGAGAGGAACGAAGACATCTCCATGATAGCAGTGTTTATACCATCATATCATGACACAACAGGGCCTCCTTACACCCCAGCATCACCCATGCAGCGAGAGGGATGAGGACACCAGTCTCACTTTATAGACCCTAACATCACCCAGCGAGCGGAATGACACCCCAGTCTCACTTCATAGACTCCAACTGTGCCCAGTGAGAGAAGACACCCAGTCTCACTTCATAGACTCCAACTGTGCCCCGGAGAAGGAATGAGACACCGTCTCAAACTATGACTCAACAGCGCCCAGCAAAAGGAATGAGTCCATCTCTATGCTAGGCAGTGCACCGACATCACCAGCGAGAGGATGAGACACCAGTCTCACCCTAACAAATGAACGAAATGAACATGCCAAGATTGTACTATTATCGTCAGGCACTCACAAAATAAAAATATATACATCAGTCAAACTGCCAAGATAGCTCACCGCGGGAGGCACATTGCAGCAATGCATTGTCGCTTCAAAACCCGGCTACATCTTCGTCAAGCGGCGGGCATGACTCTATTAACCCAATCTTCTTGATGAGGTACAAGCGAAGCTGAGCCAATTCATGAGCGTGCTGCCGTTTGGGCGGGCGCCCCAAACCACCAGTGTACGCCTGGACAGGGTGGTGTGGGGCAGATTAGTACCGGCCTTGCTAGTTTTGCTCCAATCTCACTGGATTCCACCAATCTCAATCCATCAATGAAGGATGTGATTGTGTTAGCTACCTGGGTTGTTTTCCTCCATCGACTTCTGTGACCCATATGCGGGGCGGCCGACCAGGGTTTTACATAGGGGGGCAAAACGTTGATGAGTTGATATCTAAGCGGAGCCCGCCACCACAGGGTGCGCGGTAGCGTACAGAAAATTTAGCCGTCTGAAGCTCCCAGATGACAGGGATCGCCTCTCGGGCCGTTTCATGACACTGAAAATATCTTTAAGTTGGCGTTTTTGTCCTGTCATTTGTATAAATGGGGATTTTCATTTAAAATGTTCCTCACTTTATGATGAAGAGGGGTTCTCGTCTAAACTGATAGCTACAAAAAACAAAACTTGATCGGAAACGTAGGCCTTAAGTACAGTGCGCCTATGGGCAAGGATTAAGATTGTTCTGAACTTTGCACTGCCGATTGTTGGACTAAATACAGCTGCGAGGTAAATATGCAGACTGGGGTGGCCGGGGAGGCGTCCCCCAGCCGAATAGATGAACGTCTCCTTGAAGTCGAGTCCCAACGGTACAAGTAGAATATGCGTGTCATACAATCGGGTCAAATGCAAATTGACGAAGAAAACACAGGCACGCGTGCGAAGCGCGCAGAAATTTTGGGTTTTTTACTCACATAAGTGTTAAAAACTATCACACAACATTTTTTTTTTTTTCACAAGGGATTTGATTGGAGGAAGTGCCCCCCCCCCATCTTAAAGATTTGTTCGATCCGATAAATTTGATCTTCTGGTACAAGATATCATGCATGGCATATAAGCGGATAAAATGTAAATTGATGTAGAAAAAACACCACGCGCCGCTCATCGCGCGCAAATTTTTGAGTTTTTTTATTACCTAGTTTAAAAACTATCACCACAACTTGTTTCATTTGGGGATTTCGGTGAACATGCCCCCCCCATCTACGAAAAGATTTGTTCCGAATCCGCGAATTTCATGTTTGGTACATTAACATGATGCGTGGCATATAATCGGGGTCAAAGTGAAAATTGACGAAGAAATCACAGCCAGGCGCGCGTGAGCGCACGAAGAATTTTTTGGGTTTTTCATAAACTAATAACTAGAATTTGATTGGGGGAACGTGGCCCCCCATCTGCGAGCTTGATTTTGGTACATTAGATCCTGCGTGGATATCATCGGATCAAATAGAACTGACGAAGCAAACATGGCCACGCGCGCAGAAGAGCGCGAAAAAATGGTTTTTCATATACACAAGAGAGTGTTGAAAACTATCACCCAACATTTTTCAGCTCAAACTCAGCTATGCTGGTTGAGCCTCTGTGGAATCTGCATGCACTCATCTATCTTCTATCTATCTATCTATCCAGTGTTTAACCATTGCCTTTTCGGCTCCCAAACATTCTCTGGATGATGTCGACCAACTTGAACACATGTTCATTACCCATGGGCATATTGACCTTGTGACGGTCAAGGTCAAAGCCATTGAGGGTCAGTATAGGCCATTATGTGTAAAATTCCAATGTATCTCCTACAAATTTGTGTGCACATTGCTGATGTTCGTGCATTATGATGTCCTAACAGCCGTACCTTCGGGGTGTTCGGAAGTTTTGGTCGCAGGCCCTCACGCGGGCCCCGGGCCCATTAGAATTTCACACGCTGTACAAGAAATGCAACTCCTCCCACACGATTCATTCTTCTAGGTTACATGTATGGTCCTTGGGTAGAGGGCCATCGTGTGTGTTCGGTAATTTTTGGGCTCCAGGACTCCTTTGGGGCCCCTAGGGCCCATTATATAATTACCATAAAATCTTGTATCTCCTACATTTTGTTGCCCGTGCTGATGTTCAGTCGTGATGGTGGTCTTAATTGCCATATCTTTAGGGTGCCCAGGGCATTAGTTCCCAAGGCCCATTGTGGGCCCTGGAGCCCATTATGTGGAATTTCGCAAAATGCTTCTCTTACAAATTTTTATTGCACATTGCTGACATGCATTCATACTGACTGGTCTGACAGCTGTACCTTTGGGGTGTTCAGGAATTGTTGGTCCAAGGGCCCACTTGGGCCCGCGTCCCATTCAGAATTTCACACAATGGTACTTCAAATGCATCTCTACCTCCTCCCACAAGTTCAATTGATTTTCTTAAACGTTACTTGTAATGGTCTTTGGCTAGAGGGCCATCGGGTTTTTCGTGAATTTGGGGGCCAGGGCCCAGTTTGGTCCCTAGGGCCCAATAGATGAAATCCTGCAATCTTGTATCTCCTACGAAATGCATTTTTGCCCAGTGCTGATGTCGGCCATAAGAATGGCTGTAGACATACCTTTGGTGTTATGATTTTTTCTGTCCAAGGTTGACTTGGGCCCTAGGGCCCATTTGATGATATTTCACACAATGGTGTTCGCAATGCATCTCCTTTCCAAACTTCATTGGGTTCTTCAACGTCACATGTAGGTTCCTTCGTAAAAGGCCCTTTGCTCGTCCAGAAATTTCGGTCCTCAGGCCCAGTTTGGGCCTATGGCTCATCATATAAATACTGCGAAATAATAGTATTTCCTACAAATCCATTTGCACAGTGCCGATGTTTTCGGTCATGCAGGATGGTCTGATAGCCTACCTTCATGGTGCCCAGGGATTGGGGACCCATGTCCCCAGTGTTGGCCTGAAATAGCCCGTCATGTGGAATAGACAAATGCTTCTCCTCTCCCAAGTTTTGGTGCACAGTACTGACATTTGGTACGATGATGGTCTAACGTCGAACCTGGGGTGTTCGGACCTTTTGAATCCAAGGTCCCCTTGGGCCAGCGGCCATTTTTATAAAAATTCATGGAATAAACACTTAGACTCGACATGCATCTCAAGTTTCCAAATTGGGGGGGGGGGGGTGGTCTTATTTAATGCTCCTTGTAGTGGTCCATCAGGGTGGCCGGGATCTTCTGGCTTAGTCCACTGTTTGTTCTAGGCCCATCTGTTAAATGCATCAAAATGCTATATTCCATATTGTGACGCATGGTCAGTGGCGAATGTTCGTCATGGGAGCACATCCTACTGTGAATGTGCGTCTAATTCCCGAATGTTTTTCCTGATCTCTCTATTCCCTCCCTCATACTGGGGCGCTGCTGGCCCATTCAGCCTACCCCCCGCCTTCCCCAACACCCCCGCCCCAGTGGGCACCCCCACCCCCTTCATCATGATTTCCCCAATGACAAATGTTGACAAACCTGAATCCACTAGTACCCCCTATAAATTACACATCTTCCGTGCTTCCTCTCATATTTCCCCATAACTGGGTTCTTCCGCATACCTGCACCCCCCCCCCCCCTCACAATTTTCCCCACCCACTACTATGATGTTCCAAATTACAGTTTTATGCAACTCCATTCACTCAATTTCAATGTAATACGTTTTGACACTGAACTACAATGTTTTGAGACCCCTGTCAGAATTAATAAAACAAGGCACCCCCAATTGCGATAAACAAATAGCCCTTGGGGATTGCCTGTAGTCCACGGGGAAGGAGGCTCTTGTAGTGACCGAGTTACACTCCCTTGCATCCTGCAGCCTATATGTGGTCATCCTGAGAAATTGTTAGTTCTTTTACTACATCATGTACAAAGTGTATCGGAAGGGAGCTGAATTGAGAATAGGCAAATCACATCAATGAGATGACCCCCCAACTAAAATGTCAAATTGTGACACTTCATAGATGATTTAGATGAATTATGCTCATATAAGGTTACAACTATCGAATAAATGCACATATAAGAAGACAAAAAAAAAAAAAATTGTGATCACCTTCCACCCCTCCCCCCTAAAGACAGAAAGGCAAAAGTTTGTTGCAGAGGTGCTAACTGCTTTGTTGGGAGCATGGAACCAGCAAGTGCGGTAGCCTTCCCAATTTTAATTTAGGAGAAAAAGTCAATTTTAGAGTAGCCTCTTAGGCTTCTGGTATAATACAAAAAAAAAAAACCTAGGGAAAAAGGCAGTGAGTATGAACATCATGAGATGGATTATTGAAATCCTTTGCCTATCCACCCATCCTTGAAAAAACTAGTAGGATTGAGAATCAGAAATGGAATCAGTGCGAATGCATACAGTAAATAGATTAAGAAATAGAATGAGATGTGGTTTTGAAAAATATACCGGTGCAATGCAAGTCAGCACTGCCAACACAAGCCCCACTGCTATCCCTATCAATGTACGCACGTTGTACATTTAGGATTCATATAGAATTATGCTCAATATGGATATGAGCTTACCCTTCCCCGGAAAATCTTGCTACCCCTTCCCTACCCAGAATATTGTGTGTTAATGCTTGTATGATATGAGACAAGTTACCCTCCCTTCGGAAAATGTTGTCATCATTACAATATGAAAAAAATTACCCTGACAATCTCCCCATCTGAGGTTGGGATAGGCCACTGTGCAGACGTACCTTCTTATAATACCATGCTTGCACAGTAGCCACAACCCATGCTTTGTAGAAAAATGCCATATCTCTAATAATTGCAACACTAACTAGTGTTTCCTCCACTCAAGCTGGCCTTGAAAGAAGTCAACTTGCGTGGGGCTCAGAGGCGCATTGCCCACAAGCCATGGCCATGGGCCTTGGGGCTTCCGATCTCCGGGCACCTCTCCATGATTGGCTTCAACCCATTGCCAAGTGCAGCCCCCACTACTGTATTATCCAACCTCTTGACTTTGGCTCCCAACGCGCACTGTCTATGGTTATGAGAGGGAATAATAGCTTGATCACACTCAACAACCCAGAGACCACAATTCAAATTTAAAGCTAAACCTGCAGATAATTCTCATGTAACTAGCTGATCTGTCATCGATATTATCAGTATGATCTCGGTACCATCACCAAAAAAACTACTGGTTATTAAAGTCCACATTGTTGTAACCAATTTCCACCAAGTCCATTTCTCTCTGCCCTGTAGGCTTCTTCTGATCTAACTTGCTGATTACAACCGCTTCTCATGACATACAGGAAGCCACTCAAGCCTCCTCGGATCCTGGTTATTTTCATCTTTGATAACTCACCACTCTTCTCAGAAGTGGTCAAAATGATATCAAGGCAGGGTGTAACCTGTTTCACAGAGCACCACAAGTTTGGTTTCCATCCCCCAACAATCAGTGAATCCCAGGATCGACCACTTTCTCATAACTTGGGCAGCAACATTCATGCTCCATGTGGACGTTTTACAGCCGACTGCCCATACTATTGTGAACCATTCCCAGACACAGACTTACATGTCCTCTGCAACATGCGCAATACCGAACCGGGAAAACACGCATCCACAATGAAATATGGACCTGTTGTTTGTATGGTTTCAGCTATAGCTATGATAACATTAATGGCAAAGTAGGTGAGGTGATCTAATCATAATTAGAGTAGGTGTAGGTGAATAGGTGATCAATCTGAAGTAAGGTAACCAATCACACCATAATTAATAGTATTGCCTATTCCATCATAGATGTGTATGTTTATGCTCTTTATCCAGATTACGTCCAGAACATACAATGCTATAATGATGCGGTTTGACTTTTGACATATAATCAGGATGCGGTTCATGAACTGACGAGATTTCAGCAGAACAATTCCAATTAGGTGACCAGTTAACAAATTTTACGTTGGCATTTCAATGGGTGGAATTCCTCTCGCAGAGTTGTTAAAAACTACATCTTCAACTCAACATTTATAGTTTGCTAGTAATTGGCTTCATCTAATGGTAGAAACCACAGATTGCACAAGCCGGCGAAACACTTTGGGCAGATCACCACCCTCGTCTCTCTCATTGGTATTCTTCGATGCATGTTGACCGAACTGAGTAGCAATGTTATTGAATGCTAAGACAGCTTTGGCCATATAAGACCAAGTGTCAAAGTGCTACAGGGGCACAATAGGCAATGTTTGAAACTGGCCTTCTTACTTCATTGTCTCAAACATTTACAATAATTTTGAATTTGTCTGGTTCTATTGTCTGTTTTGCGCTACAGCACCATTGGGTGCTCTTGTTTCATTTTTAATTTTGCGTGAAACTCCACTGGTGCGGGGTTCGTTCGCGTTCGCCCACGGGTACACACCCTCGCCACACCCCTCCCCTCAGCCTACGGCACCTGGTCGCTGCGGTTACTGGCGGACAAATGTCACATTCAGTCAAAACACAAGCGAAACCGACCGGTGAGAAGCACAATTGATTTCACCAGTTTGTACACAATCTTGTTTTTATCTGTGAATAAATTATTGGTGGGCATATGAGGTAAGAACCATCTAAGCGGAGCCCACTAGCGGTGGCGGCGGAGCGTAGCGAAAATTTCCGTTTCCACAGACCCTCCAATTGCACGAACCGGCACTTTCCGGGTCGTATGGCATAAGCAACATCCCAAAAATTGGCAGTAATGTCCGAAATTTCAGTTTCCAAAAACGCTTTGAGAATATCAATGTTTATTTCAAGTTCGGGTCACCATCCTTGACGCGTAGCCTACAAAAACTTTTTTCGTTTTACGACCCTCCAGATTGCAAGAACGGCACGTCCCAGCTGTAAGGCAGTAAGCAAAATCCCTAGAATTGGCAATACATTTCCGAATTTTCAATTTCAAAATTTTTATAAATAAATTTTCCTTCTTTCTTTTCAATTCGGGCCACCATAGATTGACGCGTAGCATACAATAAAAATTTTTGTTTTTACATACCCTCCAGATTGCAAGAACCGGTCCTTCCCGCGCTGTATATGGCAGTGAGCAATTTCACTGAAATTGACAATAAATGTTCGAAAACTTCTTACCATACCCCTTTTTTCAATGTTTTTCCGCTGCCATAGAGGACCCTTCCAATTGGGTTAGAGGTTTCTCGCATCTTGAACATTTGTTCGAACATCACATGCCGTGGAAAACGGCGCACGTCACTCACGTACCCTCCATACTGATGTGCACGCCCGGAATCCCATCCTGTTATTTTTTTTGCATACATAGCTTTCATCTTTTATCAGAAAGCAGCACATTAGGTCTTGGCAAAGCCAGTCTGGTCATAAACAATAAGTATAAAGTAGACTAAACCTAAGCTATTTGGTTTGTGTGCAAAGTGTTAAGAAAATGGCAGTTGCGAATTGGAAGCATTGGTGGGGGGGGCAACATGAATTAGTGTCCCAACCCAATTCTTCTTGGGCAAATTCCACATGTGTTCATCCGCACTTGGGATTACACTATGGATGGAAAGAGCAAAATTAGTCATTCTTTTGATGGATGTTTGACCAAACTTTACCCCATGTTCCATCACCTTTGGGACCTCCTTGACCATGTGAAGTCAAGGTCATTGAAGGGACACAATGGGCCCCTGTGTAAAATTGCCCTTTTCTCTCTCAATCGGTCATATCTTTTATGCATGATTGAACAAACTGAGTTGAACAATGTTTGTTAGTGACTGCAAAACTTCTTTGGCCATATGACGATCAGGTCAAAGGTCGTTTAAGGGGTAGTTATCATTGCTTGAACTGCCTTCTTGATCTCATGTTTTTGAACATTTAACACAATTGTACATTCGTCTTGGTACAGTTGTGGTTTTGAGCTACAGCACCCATTGTGCTCTAGTTTATTTTTCCACTAGGATTTGATTGGGGGGAACGGGCCCCCCCCCCCCCCATAACGAAGAATTTGTTCGACTCCGACAAACTTGATAGTAGTAGTAGTAACATATACAGGGGCGATCGGAGCGTTTGGAAAAGTGGGGGGGACCATCGAAGCAAATGACCATTGAGCGGGCGCGCCCACCATAGGTGGCGCGATCGTACAAAGAAATTTCCGATTTCATACCATCCATATCGACGGAAACGGCACTTGCCCAGCTCAATAGCACCCACTACATGTGTGATTTCGAGTAACGACAAGACCAAAAAGGTGTCATTGATACATACTAAGATGATTTACTAAGTATCACACATGGTATTTTTGTTATAACCTTTTCTACTCTGGCTATTGTTTTGCTTGGGATCCAAGGGGCTACCGAACGGTCTCTGGTTGGGATCGACTGGAAAAGCCATAGGCGTACGGGACTACTCCAATTTGGGAGCAGAATTTGTACCCGATTTACGGTCATTGGAAACTACTGGTGCGCGCGAAAGCGGCGAAAAAATGCATTTTTCCGGGCCTTGTATCGAAAAAGACTGCGAAAAATTCAGGCTTTTTTCACTCTGCCTTTTCCTTCCCAATGATTCCCCATTTTCGCCCGACTTTTCATCTCAGAAGATGGGGGAGGGGCAGTCTCCCCCAAGGTTCCTGAAATTATTCGAGTGAAGAATGATTCGAAGATTACAATCGCATATTTAGCCTGCCAACGCCTTGAAGAAAAACAGCATTCGCGCGAAACACTTCAAAAAATTGGCGGAACTCGGTATGACTCCATGGAATCCTTCCACTTCGCGTGGCCCGTCGGGTCCCAATTCTTCACAACCTGGGGTCCGCACCTGGAATTAGTGGACTTAAGGAAATTTTCAACGCGATTATTGTTTGGTATACAAAATTGAATCAGTTCAGAGTTGATACAAATCGGGCATGTGCCTATTATGTTTTTATTACGGTCCCGAAAGTGGGGGGGGACAAAGAATATTAATATCCCCCCCCACTTTTAAAAGTGGGGGGACCTGTCCCCCCCCCCCGCCCCACCTGTTGACGCCCATGAACATATATAGACACCTCAGCCCACCCCCCCTACGAAAATAAATGCGTTAAAACATCGTTCCAACGATTTTATTTTTTCGCCCAAACCCATAGGGGGGGGCAACCGCCCCCCTTTCCCCCCTGTGGCGCCGCCCCTGCCCATATGTTCATGTGGAGCGAGCCGTACATCAGATCCTATTTGTAAGGACCCCTCCAGTTGGTTTGAGAGGTTGCCCGCATCTTAGAGATTGGCTTGACACCACGCGTGTAAAATTGGGTCTTCCCAGATTTGTTTTCCGTGTTCAAATATTTGTCCAAATTTTACATGTCTCAGAAGTTGTTTTGCCCCGCCCCCGCGCCCTATGTAGTGGCCAAACGTCAACACGTAAACCTTCATACTGAGTGCACGATCCCCGCTTTCATCGTCTATCGACATGTGCGGCGGGTAAACGGCCATGTGTAAACCCCCGCAGAAACGGCCGTTGTGGACCTCCTTTAGAGAAAGCACTTTAATTTATACCCTGTTGTTCAGACCAACTGTAGTCCACATTCTGCCAAGTTTCGTTTAATATACGACAAAGTTAGAAATCGAGAAAAAAGACACAATTTTCACCTCTGGTGACCATGAATCACCGTCATGTTTCTCGGGCCAACTTTTGTCGCCACCCCCGAGTTTCGTGTAAATCGGGGCAGTAATCCTGTATTTAGTGTAAACCTGCACAATAGAAGGGTAGCAGTCATTCCGTAAGCCCACTTTCGAACTCATCCAATTTCACTAAGACGGACATATGTACCAAATTTGCGTGTTAATCGGATGAAGTGTTGGAGAGTTATTGCGCTAATCGGCTAGTTTCCGGCGTCGGAGACGGAGACGTGAGGTTGGCAACCAGTCTGTTATCGCTAAATGAAGGATTATAAGTAGGCTAGAACTCAATCTAGCCAATGGTTCTGTGTTAGGAAAATACCATGTTGGCTTCCATCATTGGGGGGGGGGCAGCCTTAATCGTGTCCCCAAAACAATTCTCAGTTTGTGGCCTTTCCATAAGTTCACTGCACTTGTAGATAACACGAATGGAGAACATATTGCTGGGGCGAAAGTTATTGTGCATGGGCTACTTTATTACACATTACGGAAAAGACAGAACACAGCGCGCGTAGCGCTGAATTTTTTAGCATTTTGGCTTGCCTCAACATAAAAAGGGCATCTGAGAAATATGAAGCATGTTCGGCCCTTCGGTTATAGCTGTGCCCTGTACCGCTGGATCTTGGGGGGGGGGGGTGGGGGGTGTCACATAGGCCATCCCCCAACATCAAATTTTTGGGGGGGTTGGTTATTTTTTTTGGGGGGGGCTGTATCCCCCTCCCCCGCGATTCTACGGCTATGACCCTCCCCGTACCCCCCCCCCCCCCCTCCTCACCGTCGTCCCCTATAACACCTCACTCATGTACAAGACAATACAAGACACATAAAACTAACTTTCATGATGACAACTTGCCTTGAGGCGGGTAATAGTTGGAGAGAACTCGAACTCAATAATTATCGACGTGTTGATATAATAGTTTTGGTAGAAGCCAGTCGTTCCCTTTAAGTGAATTTCAAGCACTCTCCTTGTCTGGGTCTGGGCGTAGTTTTATTTTGTAGTACGCATGCTATTGGTTCATTCGTATCCTCCAATAACACAATCATCGACACCTGTCGGAATGCGCATGCTCAAGGCTTACCAGAGGTTTTCATTTCTCGCTTAACTTCAAACAATCTTCTAGAGAGTTTTGGTACTTTTAGTGCGCGACTCGTTATAATGCCTCACACTGCTCCCGAATGTACTGCATACACAGCAGTACATATTGGTTTTTTGCATGCCATTTCGAAATGTAATATTCCCCTCTGTTTGGCAAACGTTCTGAGGTTTGTCCCGTTTTCGGAGAACAATTTCAACAATTCGAGTGTGCCTCGCAGTAATACTGGTTCGTATTAAAACACAACAGTTCAAGAGAGGCAAATGCAAGTCTTATAATGTTACAATCTTGGGCACTGTTATTTGCCCCCCTGCTGCCGTGTGGGTTGTCGTTGATCCGTTTTGCGGTGTTAGCACTGACCTAAGCCCTCCCCCCCCCCCCCCCTCGAACGGCATCGAATCCTTTAATGAAATAAAAGAACCCCACTCCACATTTATCTCCCTATACATCCATATACACAACAACATAACCCTCGAATGACATTCGTGTGTGCAGTGTTTTTTCTGTCAACATTCCGTTGTACGTAACTGATCCTTTCATTTCACGGCCTAAAATTCACAATTTTCCAATCAGCTCATAATACTTTGTTGTTCCTGCCTTCCTCTCATAGGTGTCATATAAAATATCACTACGCACACAATATGTCTCTTTCAATACGTCTTCAATTTTGTATTGCCCGTTGAAAATGACAGAAGCATCACATATTGTCAATGCCTCCGTAGCTAGAAAATCAGTGGCTTGGCCTTCTAAAAATCGCATAATGTAACAACATTCTTCCCTCACAAAATTAGTTTCCTTGTTTACACTGAACTTTATGAGGATATACACGATCAAAATACAGCATCAAAGATACCATGATTTAGACTATTTCCCAACACATTTGTATGCGCATATGGAATTCCAGTTCCGAAATATGAACCAATATAGTCCTACTTTAAAGCATTGTTTGTTAATTTTTTGCTCCGTTCTTGTTGGCAGGTTTTGTGGTCAATGGTATTGTTCCGTGATAGTTTCTCACACTTGCAGGGCAGGTGTCACCACTGCTTACGAACGGTGACAACCATCCCCAAGGGCTTTCTCACTTGCCGCAATTTGTGCCCAGAGAAGTGAATCAGCATACGTTACCAACTTAACTGAGATTAAGTTGTAAGGACAGTTTCAACGTAATTATTCATCTTGTTCCGAAGCCAGTATCATTTCTTAATCCCAAATATACCATTTTCCATGCAAATTTGGTTTTTTCCGAGGGCTGAATTTTTCGGTTAAACTTAATGATGATTTCACGTGGAAGTCCGAGCTTCGGTGTCAGAGTAAAAGAAATCACCATTGATTCCCCCTATTCGTTTGCAGTGGTCCGCGCTATGACATTTGTGAATCCCCGCTTTTCCCATTTATCCCTATAACACTATTTACTGAACTACTGGATCAAGATTGGCCATGACTGTCTGCGCATCGCCAGTCTGTGATGCCCCCACGTACTTTACCAACCGTGATCTGGCGCTGATTTTCAAATACGTTTTCCGCATTCGATAATATTACAATTGGTCCTGTCGCTGTCGTAATTCAGCCTACACTACCCGGCACTATATACGCGATGTGTCTCATTAATAACAGTCTGGTGCATATGGCTATGTAGCGTGAATACCAGTTGGCACTGCTCCTGAAGTATTGGAAGACATCTGCATAAGTGACAATACAAATTGCAGCGGAAATGTACATATTGACATATTGCTATACTTATGCGATGCATATTCAAAAGGCAACAGTGCTGGATTGGTAACAACAGACGTAAAATTGGGTGGATGAAGAGCTATATCCAGGGGCCGGCGACCAGGGGGGGGGGCGCACCCAGGGCGCCCCCCCTAAAAAATCTCGAGAGGAATTTTTTTTTGCCGGCCTGATCCGTTGAGTTAAAGTTTACACAAGCCCCATCTGCCACGCCCCACAATCAAAAGAAGCACAACGATGCGGATGGGTTGTATTGTTAGGTATTCTTAAGTCTCCTCAAAAGCGTACGGTATCTAGGCACGGCAAACTGTACTATTAGTAACGGACCGAGTGCGCTGTTCAGGGCTATAAATGATTTGCGACGACATGTGTGGTGATTTCCCCACGTCAGAGCGACAACGCGCTTTGAATGAATGTTGTGTGCGGCGAAAAACGAACATCTCTTCGATGATGCAGAAACATTTCCGGTCGGAAGATTTGTAGCCATGGGCGTCACAGGGGGGGGACGGGGAGGTTGGGGACATGTCACCACTTTCAAATCGTTTGCCCCCCCCCCCAACTTTTCCGGACCGTATAAAAAAATTAAAGGCACATGCCGATTTTTATAATCCTCTAAGGATTCAAATTTTTGATCCCCCCCCCAACCAAACAAAAAATCGCGTTGGAATTGTCCACTAATTTCCAGGTGCGGACCCAGGTGAAGAGATGGACCCGACTAGGGCCGAATTCGAAGGATACCCATGTTTCATTACCGAATTCTCGAATTTTAAATCGAATAGCCAAAAGGGCATCATTGTTTTGCGCGACAATGTCGTTTTATCTAAGGCGTTGTAGGTTAAATATGGATATAATGCTCGACTCTTTTTCACTCGAATAATTCAGGAGCCTTGGGGGAAGGACTGCCCCCCCCAATTTTCTGAGAATGAAAATTGTGGCATCTGGGAAGGAAAAAGCAAACGTGAAAAAATGCGTGCATTGTTTGAAGACTTCTTCGATAAGGCCGGAAAAAACATGCAAAATTTCATAGCCCTGTGCTGACTGACTTGTATTTGTAATAGTTAAATTTAAGAAACAGTTTAGGTTTAAAAAATTGGGTATTCAAAATTCTGCCTTCCCAAATTGGAAGGGTCTCGTACGCTATGGCTTTTCCCTTCGATTCCACCAGGGATGGGTCCCCGGTAGACCCGGATCCCCCACGCACAATATAAAGCCAGAGTAGAAAAGGTAATAAAAAAAATACCGTCCATGTGTGATATTCGGTAAATCATCTTAGTATTACACAATGAAACTTTTGGTGTGTATTTTACTCAAATAACAAATGTAGATGGGGATATGCGCCGGCAAGTGCATTTCCGTCGAATATGGAGGGTAGGAGAATCTGAAATTTTCTTACTACGCTTCGCGCACCGATGGTGGCGCTCCGTTAGATGGTGCCATTTGAATCGATTGTGCCCCCCCTCACCCTTTTTAAAGGATCGACGCCACAGTTTGTAGCTAGCCTACATGTTTTGTCGTCACGCGTGGGTGTAAATGTCCCACGAGGACCTTCAGTCGAAGATAGCTACTGTGTGAAACGAATAATGAGTTACGGTTTATTTGGCCATGTTCCCATAGAGTCACGGTTGATGAAGCGCGCATAGGGACTTGTCTGTCGGTACTCGATTACATCACGAAAATAACCCCAACCCTATTGGAAGAAACTGTGTCCAAGCCTGGTCAAAGATTGTGCTATAAGGTGCCCCACTCAATTTTTAATTACCATGGGGATTGAGAGTACAAAACGTACATGGCAGGGTGTGGGGATCGTGTATCGTCATTTATCCTTACACCCAAATGAACAAAATAGAAAACTGTTTCATAATTTTCTCTGAGAAATGCCCTCATTCTAAATCACAGGATCCTGTACACTCAGTAGGAAAGGTTTCAGCTTGAGCAGGGGTTTCGGGGCAAGTTTTTGGGCTAATCCGAGTTGGCTGAGAAATACATTCTCACAATCTCTCCAAAAATTACCCATATTACGCACACACCAAAAACAATATAGTCTTGTTACCCCCCGCCTCCAGAAAGCTCGACACGTCAATTTAACCTTGCTCTGGGCAATTGATTCTGTGCTCGTTTTGTGTGCAAGGTGGTAGGAAACTCCGTGACTCAGATGACCTTCAAATCCATCCAAAACAATTATTCATTTCACTCATCCCGATGGTGTTAGAAAGGAGTCAAATCAATACGCGCAGTAGAAACCCATCTTTGTGAAGACTTTGTCATCACGGCACCAAAAATGTGTATATTGGGGATCACTACTGCCAAAATTGTCATTCGTACTACGTTGAAGTGGGTTAAATACAGGAGCTAGTCTTAATGGACAAACCAGGTTGTTTCCGCAAAACCATTTGAAAACGATCATTTCAGAATTTTTTAGTTATGATTTTTCCCAACAAAATACATTGGTGAGGTCTCTCAGACCAGAAAATTTTCTGATGCGCTCCGCGCTAACCCCTGGTGGCGCTCCGCCAGATGGTCACATGGTTTGATTCTCATATGTCTTGGCCCCACACACCACAGACTCGGCACCCCAATGGCCCCTAATAAAAAAATCTCTGGCTACGCCAATGATAATACGTGCGTTCAAATCAAATGAACCAGTTCAGTATATAGGAGAATTCAGCGCAACACCCCCGATTGGGGCTCGCGCCGCCTGCGCTCCCATATCTTCTCCCAAGACTTTATTTGATAATTTTAGGCAGCTCCCTCTAAACCGAAAATCCTGGATCGCCCCTGATATCTATAGCCTACAGGTCCAAGCCCATTTCCAATACCTCAATGGAGCTGCAAGATAATTATGCAACTTAGCTAATTATGTAGGCATTTCAATGTTTTCAATTTGCTTCAGGTAACATTCTATGATAATAATCTAAGTGGAAAATCTCTCCATTATACTTCAATATATCACGAAAAAATAACAAATTTGACCGTTCCGGAGAATGGAGGGCGGTCGACCAATTTTATAAAACCCCAACCTGTCAAAGCAGCCATGGGTGTCAAAGTTACCCCAGTTTACAAACGCAGTACATTATAAAAATGAATAAAATTTATTATTCAAGATTTTCTTGCAAAGTTCGATTTTTTGAAAAGTGAGGACGCAAGGACTTAAAAAATAACTTTGAAAACCAGAAATTCTTACAGGGTCAATGGGAGCTTGCAAGATAATATGCAATGAGCTAATTATTATGCATTTCAATGTTTTCAATGTGCTTCAGGTACATCTATGATAATTAATCTAATGTGGAAAATCTCTTCCATTTATACCTTTGATATATCACGAAATAACAAATTAATTGAAACCGTTCCGGAGATCGAGGGCAGTCGACAATTTGATTAAAACCCCAACATGTCAACGTTAACCTGGGTGTCAAAGTTTACCCAGTTTTACGGCGGATTATATAATCTGTAATATGAGTTATTGACCTTTTTTTGGTCCATTATGCAGGGGAATTGGGAGAGTCAGTAAGTGCGCAATGTATGCATTAGTCACAGTAGGAAAACAAAGATATCTAGCATTTATTGTTTCAACCGTCAATGGCCATGTAACCGATTTCCTCTCAACGAGCAAAGTAGAAGAGACAAACTAAACCCACATCCCGATTTAAAGTTCTGAATGTTGCTTTGTTGAGTTCAATTGTTCAATTTACGTTTCGATATTATTATAGACGGGCTCAGAACACAGCAAATGATCGCTTATCTCCGGAAACTGTTATCCAACCATTATCTGCCGACTCGATCGAATTTTTGTATTTTCGGATTTATGATGTTGTTTCGTGCTTCCATCACTGAAGTTGTTGCAGATCTTGTACTAGACATTCTAAATTAATATAAGCAACAGAGATGGGGCATTTCTGACAGAATTCACAGATAGAGAGTAAACAGACTGGATTGTGCTTAACATTACACACAATAGTGCGCCTCTCACTTCGAGTTGTAGTATCCGACGCATGGGCGTCAACCTGTTTGTTCCCTTGTGGTTTTCACTCTTAGGTTGAGGGTACATCTATAAAGTGGTGGTTTTGGAGTCTAAGATCTTTTCGTTCTCTTTGTTTTTTTTTTGTTTTTTTTTGTTCTTAGACGGTTGCTTGTCCGGTATTATGAAACGAATTTTTTAAGCAAATTGATAAAAGTTTATTCCAGCTTAGCTTTGCGGTATTTTTAAAAAAAATGTGTTTTGTTCAGAGCCTTGTTTACAGTTTCGTGTACTGGGAAAGTTGGTTCTCAGTGACTAGATAAATTTGCCCTTCGCTGAGCATAGTCAGAGTGAAACTACTTATAATGATTGTGCGATCAGCGTTGATACGAAGGCCATTGTATGCTCGAACGTCAGTGTTAATAGATTTGAAGTTCAATGAGGCAATAATAGTCAATTTGACTTCTTATAGGATTTCTGTGGTAAGAAGGTATGAAATTACTCGTAAAAGTGTTGATATGCTCCAGTTTGTGTTTGTAGAAAGTATTACCATTGTTCGTTTTTTTTTTTTCCTTACCAAATCACCATTCGTATCGGTTTTACATGTGGTATATTTTGCGATAGTTTGGATGGAGGGGATTTGATGAGCCGACTTTCGCGTTGAAATCACCACATATTATCAACACTTTTTTATTCATTGTATTTATTAGATTTTCCAGATCGTGGTAGAAGCTTCTGTTTCTTCAGGATTCTTTTGGCCAAAAGCATTAATAATTTGTAGAGGTGGACTTTATTTGATAAGTTCTATCAACAGTTAATAGAGCAAGGCGATCTGATATGGTGTTGAAGGTACGATAATTCCTCTCTTAACGGAAAACGAAGTCCGTGATAAACGCTTATTGACACGCGGTAATTTGAATACCGGGATCGATCTTTGTGATGCTTATCCCCTCATACCCTGAGAGCTTTCTCCACAAAAGTGAAGTTTATAGTTCATCAAGGACCCCGAAAGACGCCATTGATGAAAATAAATAAATAATAAATATCAGTCGCAGAGGCTAAACTAAATTGCCGTATTTTCTAACTGCTGATGCTACAGAATACTGTCGGGGATCCACACGCTCAAAAGTCGTTCAAACCCCATACGTTAAGACTAGCAGATCACATGGTCTACTTTGTCAAGAATATTGCATTGAATAAAATATGTCCACAGATATGAATCCACCAAATCATTCTGTGTGTCCGTATGATGGCAATAAACGACCACGATACATCAAGTATGCTCCAACAAGAACTGAGTTGACATGTATGCACTTCACAACTTTGATTTTGGAGATCTTTGCCGGGAAAATCTTCAAAACTCTCCTTTTTCCAGGTTCATTTCGTATTCTTTCTTAACATTCAACATACATATATTTTTCTAATTTTACCTCCCCTAACAATAACTCCCCTAACAAACGCATCAATCGGTAATTCATATTTATCGACGTTGAATATTCATGTATTCACGAATGACTTCGGTCAGCAGGATTGTAGCGAGTTTTCATGAGAATGTCGCGCGGATGTGTTGTATGAGGCAGTAGCAATGATAGTACTGACAACATTTAGGGAGAAGAATAAAAAACGCACAGATTATTATCAAAATATTTTTCATCTGGTCACGTTTCAGAACACTACAGCAAAGTTCGCGAATCGGCCTATCAGAGTACGAATGCCCAGAGCGTTCCTTCTAAAATATGTCAGTATATAGCCAGGAAAATGCGTTAAAGAAGCAAAGTAGAAGAGGACAGTAGTAGGTATAGCGCCGATATCCGATAATGTGCGTTACTGAGCAGTGGTATCCTGTATGAGCGGGCCTGAGGGCCTGAACACGATATGAGGGCCATTAAAACATGTGCTTTCTTGACTCATTTCTAATAATCTATGAACAAATGGGATAATGGAATGATTAACATCAAACTCCAGCTCGGTAGGACCAAGAGTTCTGATAGACTTATCGTGTCCACAGGCTCGCAGAGCTGTGACTTTATGCTGACCTAATATGACTTTTGACTCGACCCCCAAACAATAGGGATCATGTATTCATCATGGGGAACCCACATGACAAGCAAGAGCTTCATCCATCCATTGGGGTCGAGTTATGCTCTTCACAAGCTAAATTTATCAATTTTTCACAATTTCCCCATGTTTCCCCATAATGACATCTGGTCTGCACAAAAAGTAATAGGGTTCTTATACTCCCCTAGACCCAGAAGAAAGCTACTCACCAAATTTCAGCTTTCATTGAACCAAGCATTTTGGACTTATCCTCTTCACGACTTCAGACTTTGACCTCTAATGACCTCAGATGACCTCACCCCACCCCCAAACAATCAGGATCATGTACTCAATATGGGGAACGCACATACCAAGTATGAGCTTCATCCATCCAGGTGGGGTCGAGAATTAGCTCTTCACAAGCCAGGCGTCACATACAAACACACACACACACGCACACACACACGCGCGCACACACACGCACACACCACACACAGAGAGAGAGAGAGAGACACACACACACACTGTCATGACTGCATATATTCCCTGACTACAGCCAAGGAATAAAAACAAATAACACAAATATAAAAACAACTTATAACCTTTGTATGGACTCATACAGAAACTGTGATGGGACAACGCCCAACACCGGATCTCTAAATGGTCTTCCGATTGGCCAGTGCGTCCTTTAGTTTAAATGGTAGAGAAATCAATGTTGTAAATTCTGAAAAAAAGATGTTGGTGTGCACGTGTATTCTTATCCTACATTGAAAGCTTCCAAGCACTGCGCGGAAGCTGCTATAGTAAATGCAATTGGATTCACCTGGAGTATTTCGTGCAAGCTATAGGCGGATTCGGGGTGATTTGATCCAGGTTTGTAATTCGAAAGTGTCCATGATATTGCGCCATAGAATTTTCTAATGATACCACTGATAGGAGCCATCGTCCAAGCTTCGTGGTAAACGTTGAAAATGAGACATTCGGAGTATTTCTTTCGAAATGTGAGTGGAATAGCCGCTCTCTCCGTAGATCTGATGTTTGGTCGTGTTTATGCCTCTCTCGGACCCTTCCTACTAAACTGACCTAAACTGAACCAAACTAAACTGATACATGCCTTCATAGCAAATGGGCGCAACAAGATGAACCTTTTAGGCGTTGGGTGCGGTATACCCAGGAGTCATGCCAAAGAGACAGCAAGTTTGGTTTATATAAGCTCAGACAGCAAATATTAGGCTCGCGGGTTTATCATATGCGTTTGTTTTGGATGCGTGCTAAAACAGTTTGGGGCAAGCACACACCATAGTGCCTAAAAATACAAATGAGAACATCTCTGTGCAGGCGCTACTTTTTCATTTCAAATCCCAAATGGCATGTCCATGGGACCAATTTGAATGCTCGAAGACGTTTCCCTTCCGGGTCCCTTTTTTCCAAAAGTCCTTTCACTCATTTACTGATCACTGAAATGGCGTCTGTACTGAGCTTACGTCTCCAAATAGGGTAGCAGACGACGACGACGTGACACGTACTAGTAGACACCTGAAAATAGCTGCAGACAGTAGGCTACCCTGTGAGCTTGTACTATGGCAACAACAGACCGAATCACTACAGAAGCGCAGTGACGCAGTCGCATAGTGCAGACACAGTAAGCAGGAACCATAAGCAGAAACATGACCAGCTCAGGCTGAAATACAACATCTGCATGTAGTTTGAAAAGCCAGTGTGGAACTCAAACTGAAGAGGTTGTCGTGCCGGATTTTCCAAGTTCTGCTGTTATCTGGCAAATTCGTTGTGTGGTTCAATATTTGACCATCTAAGCCGGGCGCCACTGTGTTCGCGCGGAGCGTATCAGAAAAATTTTGGTTTGAGAGACCTACCGGCATTTCCCGTGTATTTTGATGAAGAAACACAACAAAAATAATCGGAAATGTTTGCTACATTTTGGATTCCAGAGAAACCTGGTGGTCCATTAAGACTAGCTCCTGCATGAAATCCACTTTAACTACGTTAGTACTAAGTAACGAAAGTAACAATTTTGCAAGTAGTAAACATAAATATACTGTTTTTTTTAAATAACATTATATTATTCAATAAATGACACTGATGAACTGATGTATAGCACAGTTACTGCCTCTACAGGCGACAAGACACGCATGCAGTCTGTTGTGACGGACATTTTCTTAACGAAATTACCCGGAGTTGCCTGGATTATTCCGTTGGATGGACAAAGATTCCCCACTCTTGCGCGTATGAAAATTTACCCTCTTCATACATACTCCGCAATTGTTCGGATTAACCATGATTCTACCAAAAGCTCATACTTAATATGTGTGTCCTCCATGATGCGTACAATGAATAATTGTTTTTGGATGAATTTGAAGGTCATCTGAGATTTACTAGAAGCTAACACCTGCACACAACCAGTACAGTATTAATTGTCCAGATCAAGGCTAAAATGAGTGTGTAGGCCAATAGTTTTATTAGGGGGTACGAGAACTATATTGATTTTGTTGTGTATAAATATAGGTCGTTTTGAAGAGAAGATTGTGATGATTGTATTCTCACTAACATCCGATTAGCCCAGAACTTGCCCCGAAACGCCTTATCAAGCTGAAATCTTTCTACTCGTGGACAGGATCATGGCATATAGAATTGGGGGGGGAAAAGGGCAATTTTTTAGAAAATCAGGAAAAAGTCATATTTTGCCAATTTTTGTGTATGTGTAAATACGATGACAGGATCCCACCTACATGCCATGTACAGATGTCTCTCATATCCCCATAGGTGCTTAAAAGTTATTGTAGCATTATAGCACAATACTTATGACCAGGCGTGGATACAGGTTTCCCCCAAGGGAGGGGGGGCCTAAATTTGTGCTGTGAATCGAGAATCGAGTAGGGTACTGGCAGACCAATCCCTGTGTGCGGGCAGCGCACCCCACGAGCGCGTAGCGAGAAGTCCTCTCGGCGTGGGTCCAGGGCCCCGGAAGCTGTCGGATTCTAGATGCTCTCTCATGCAATCTGAGGCTCATTTGGGAACATCTTGCGTGATTTTGGTTGACAAGATTCTAGAAAATTACCAAGACGATTCATAAAATTCTGTGTATCATAAACAACATCTGGAAATATTAACAGACCTAGGTCATGTCATGTCGCCTGTAGCACGGGCCACCTCTGTGTTGCCATTCCACAGAACAAGACCCAATGTGTGCGCAGCACGCATTATGAGGGTATTCGGCATGGGCGTGGAATTTTTGAGGCTCTCTAGTGCAATCTGAGGCTCATTTGGGAACATTCTTTTTTATTTTGCTTGACAAGTGTCTAGAAAATTTATCAAGACGATTCATATAATTGTGCGCATCATAGAACAGCGTCTATGGAGTTGCCATCAGCACAGGTTACCCGGCTGTCGTATTGCAAATAAATCACGAAATGAAAAATCTAAACAGGTGAAAGTATAAGGTGTGATCAAGTCGACCGATACGATATTCACCAAACTAATTCACAAAGGGGGGGGGGGGGCACGTAAAACAAGGGCAACAATGGTGCGGTAGCTCACACCGCATGAATGAACCAGGACAGATGTACAATTATGTGATAATGTTCAAGATCATGAGTCCAAGAAGGTAGTTTCAAACAATGGCCTATTGTGCCCTGTAATAACTTGGGACCATGATAATATGGCCCAAAGATGTCTAAGCAGGCTATAGACATTCTACATAATGGGCCGCAGGGCCCATAGTGAGAATGGGCCTGGCGGTCTATGTAAATCCCGGGCCTAACCTTGAAGGTACGGCTTTTAGACTGTCACTATGACAGAACATCAGCAATTTGCGACAGAATTTGTTGGAGATACAGGATTTTGCAGTATTTCATATATTGGGCTCTAGGGCCCAAACTTGACTCAGGATCCCAAACTCCCCTGATGGCCCTCTAACCCAAGGGACCATACAAGGTAACGTTGAAGAACATCAATGTAATCTTGGGGGAGGAGATGCATTTGAGTACCATTGTGGGAAATTTCATAAAATGGGCTGACGGGCCCAAGTGGGAACTTTAATGGTATTTGACCTTGACTTTCACAATGTCAAACATGTCCCATGGCGTCAAAGAACATTGTGTCCGAGTTTGGTCAACATTCATCGCAGAATGACTGTTTGAGAGCCAAAAAGGCAATTGTTGACACACTGGATAGATAGAGTATAGATAGATAGATAGAAGATAGATAGATAGATGATAGATAGATAGATAGATAGATAATAGATAGAATGATAGAGAGATAATATATCGATAATGCGATAGAGTGGCCATGCAGATTCCAATAGCTCAACCAGCTGGTTTGAGCTAAAAATTGCGGGAATTTTGATTGGAATCTGATTTCTAACTCAAATGAGGCTGATTTTCGATCTTCGAACACCTACCATGATAAACATGTAAGGGAATGTCCGAATTTGTAGGTAGGTCAGGCAGGGGAAACACATCGGACAATCAGGGTCTAAGAAACCTCCCATAGGTAGCTATTTAGGAAAGCCTGGACCTTTCACTTTCTGCTCGCTATTCTACTCATATGAATTATAGTCGGCAACCAAAATGCCCATAACCTCCTGGAAGTCGTAAGCTATAACATCGAGGGCAGTTTAATATGATAATAATTATTCTAGATTAATAATAACGAAGTTCAAGATCATCTCATTTCGGATTTCAACTTCAGGAGAAGAAACATTTGGCATAGGCCTATTTGCATGAAATGTCCCAAAATGACCTAATGCACCTGTGCCACTGTGCTCACTACGCATTGTCAGAGGTCGGGACAAATATTCAGGAATGTACAATAATTATGCATACTGAAATTTAGTATTGATGAGTTGACTGTTCTGATTCTGAAGTGTGCATTAAAGAACAGACGTCTTGAGTTGACATCAGCACAGGTTACCCGGCTGTCGTATTGCAAATAAATCACGAAATGAAAAATCTAAACAGGTGAAAGTATGAGGTATGATCAAGTCGCCCGATATTCACCCAACTAATTAAAAAAAAAAAATGACGAAAAAAGCCCCCTCCCATGGATTCGCGCCTGTTGACCTCACTTGGATGGATGACGCAGCGAATTACTTGGTTCGCGTAATGAGTACATTGATCCATATTGCTTTGGTGGTCATCTGAGGTCAACAGATGCCAAAGTCCTGTGGACACGATAAGCCCAAAATGGTTGGTATGATGGAATTTGGTGTGCAACTTTCTTATCGGTAGTAAAGAACCCTATCATTTTCAATGTAGACCTGGGTTCATTTTTGGTGAAGAAATATGAATATTTTGAACAGTTGATTCCTTTGCCAACTCCAGCTTGTAAACACGATAACCCACTCGAATGGATGAACCTCATACTTGCCCGTGTGTTACCATAATGGTTACGTGATCCCCATTTCCAAAGCAAGAATCTTGTATACAGGATAGGTCAAGAATGCAGTTTTGCAGTAAAGGAATCATTAATCCTTTCGATTGAGGTGAACCCTGGTCAGGTTCGGTATGGAAAGCATTGTGAACATGAATGTATGTACTACTGTGTGTCGCTTTGGACTGAGAAAAAAGGGAATCGCGCTTGAAGTGCGAGGAATTTTTGCCATGTTCCTGACATTTGGTTGAACATCAGTCACTTAATAACAAAATTGGTAAATTGTTGGGGTTTGAAATAGAGGTAATCCCGGTCAAAAGTGTTTTTCCTAACCTCCATGGGAGTGCGGGGGGAACGGGGTTGCCAAACGATTTTATAGGGAGCGACTGTCTATACATCTGCTTTAACGGTTATTCCCTTACATAGTGATGTATATGCTGTCATGAGCATCGTAAAAAAGGTTCCTTACTGTCTGGTCGTAATTCCACAGACCCAGTATTTAATTTTCTTTGCGTCTCTTGGACAGCCCAACCGGTTAGTTTATATGGCCCTGTTTTTGCGACTGCGTCAACGTGGTTTAGAAGTACTCTTGTTGTGCTACTTTTCACACCTCGTCAGTGTGGATGGCATTTTTTTGGCGAAATTTGAGTTCCCATAGAGGAGCAAATATTGGACGCCATCAATATACGCGAAAGTTAGTTAAAACTGTGCGTTAACCAAAATGGTGGCGATAAAAACTACACGGAATGAGTAAGAATAGTCAGGTTCGAGTTGTTCAAGGCCCAGTCCCTTCATATTGTAATTTTAACGATCACGTAAGCCTCTCTTGGGCCTGTCGCTTCTTCTCTTCTCTGGCCATTATCCTCTGAATCCTCTTCCCGGCACAGTCATCCTTTTTTCTCCTCCGGCGGAGCCAAACCATCTTATACTATGTGTCTCTCTCATTTTTTGTCATATCATCAATGCCGGGCCCATCCTCATCTCTGCTTCCTCCAATTGTCTCTCCTGTCACTTCGCCATTGTCACATGTTTCGATCGGCTGGTGCGGACGCTTCACCGCAGTTTTGGGCACCTACTCATCACACAGCCCGGTCGCTACTCCAGCTAGTCCATCCTGCTTGGATCGCCTCTCGCTAGTTTTCTCTGTTGGTACCTCCGTCTACATGTGTCGGATTCTTTGGTAATATTGTCAATGAAACGCCCTGTTTAAGTTAGATAGGTCCGTGGTGGCACAGGAAACCCCAACGCAAAGATAGCTTAGAAGCTTGTTACAGAGACGATAACATTCATCAATACTTAGGAGGCCAATTGTTTGGAGAAATGCGCCTCCAAAACACTATAAATAGCATGACCTATAGTGGCAAATATCTGGAATACTATAATCATGCAATGTCGTTACTGTGATATAAGTAACCCACTAGTACTACCCTCATGTGATTACGTGAATCGTTTTGGGTGCTTCAAAAATGTATTTGCTAGTTATATACAAATTATACAGGGAGTTCTCTCAGTTTCATCGAGGCTAGATTATAACTGGTAATTTATACCATTTGTCATGAAATTCAACAACGGATACCGTCTCACTTAGAACACAATAGCCAATAGCACGTCTAAGGTCACATCCACCGTACGAGATCGAACCATCGATCGAAAACAATAATATGCTATTCTTCACTGTGTCACAATCAATACATACACCAAATGAGTTGTCTCACCTGGTTCGAATAGACTGCTAAAGGGCCGTCACAAGGAAACAGACGGGTGGTTGGTCCATTGTAGGCTAATACCCACATTCATAACATACAGGAACTTTGCGCGGTTTGCGGAGGAGGTTAATAACGCTTAAGTGTTTCAAAAGGATCTCTGGCAGTTTTCCTCGTTTTGAAAGGCTGTATTGGAGCATCGTCTGGTCCTATCAATGTCAGCGACGTTACATTATCAACGATAAAAGTTGGATAGGATATACCAAACGATACGTTTTCGTCGAATCACACGTCTTAATATGGCAATATATTCTCAATAGTAATGTTGTTGTTGCTTGACTCGGTAGAAGCATCAGCTGTAGCATCACGAAGACGGGTACTAGACAGACATGGAAATGTCTCCGATAAATACCAGTGGTACACCCGCCGTGTTACCAAAAAAGGTTGATATGGGCGTTTGGAGAAGTAGAAAGTGGAATTTAACATCTATACCGCACAGTGTGGAAGGGATACCCACGGTCCATAGGAAATCTTCCCGATCCAGAAGAGGAGGGAAGACAGAAACGAGAAAATAACGGGACCATGTCCACGTGGTTTCCGGTAGCATCCCTAATGTTCTGCCGACTCTTCTGCCCCCGCTGTCAAGTACAACCGAGCCTCAAAAACCTGACGTCCAAGGAAAGCGATGGCTCCTTCTACAAGATTCCAACAAATCCAAAGAAGCCACCACCACGTATACCATCAATTGCCAGTGAGTACCATAGACGTCCCATACCAGCCTAACATTAACTATATGTATGTCATCGATTGGTAGCACAGTTGTTAGAGCAACGGTTTGCCACTCGAGAGATCTGTAGTCAGGTCCAGGGGCGGTGCCACAGGGGGGTGGGGGGCAGGAAGGGCGGCTTCCCCCCCCCCCATGGGTTTGGGGCAGAAAAAATAAAATCGTCATATATGTTTTTAATGCACACGTTTTCGTCGGGTGTGGGTGAAGGGTCAAAATACTTTATCCAATTTTCTTCATTCTCAGCGAGCTCAAAGCGAGACTCCATGTTTGCTGTAATATAGCGTTCGCAAATGTATCGTATTTTACAGGGCCGTAGCGAGCGGGGGGAATAATCTCATGCCGTCGGCAAATTTTCGGTCTGTCGTCAAAAAGGAGAAAGAGGGAGGAAAAGAAGAGGAAAAGAGGAGAGGAGGAAGAGAGAGGAAAGAGAGAGGAGGAAAAGAGAAGAGGAGAAAGGGAAAGGGAGTACAGGAGTGAATGGAGGCAGGGAATGGTAAGTGGAATGGAAAGAAAAACACGAAGCAGACATTATATCGGGCATTTCGACTCCTGGCTCTTCATCTAATTGACCTATTCAGCGTCGGCAAGAGAATGGCACGTCGCAAATGAGATAATGTGACGGCCCGTCGCTGTAGTTTGTAATTGGCGAGTGCCACGAGTCTGTCGTCATTGCGGTCAAAAAGGGAAATGAAGGCGTACGTTACTGTTTGACATTCTATCATCCTATTTGGTCCTATATTCCAGAGATACATTATTTCGGAGCCATTTTGCAGAAAACAATTAAGAAAGAATTTCCCAGAACCTAACAATGAAACAGTCGGTTTAGGCGGGAAATCATGCGAGTGGCAAAAGTGGGACATGATTGTCTGGAATTTGACTAATGGGCTGAAATTTGATCAATTGCCCCATTGAAGTGTTAGATTTTTGCGCGCTTCGCGCGCAGTGTGAATCGATGGTCTGCTTCATACCCACGACCTGCAATAAAATTGGGCATTGTTTAGGATTCGTTCGCCAGAATTTTTCGGCGTTCCAAATGACAGGGCCCGCGCACGTAGTGAGCGGGTCGAGTAATTACTGACGCCCAATATTAATAAAAAAATATTGCACAGATTGCACTGCGGACGTTTCAAATATTCAAAACTTTCCAAAGGGAGGGGGACACCCCCTCCCCTTGACCCCTCACCCACCATATCAGTCACATTGACCGATCCGTCCGGGCAAACATCAGCCTACAAAATTACAAAAAACCCCCCCCCCCCGATAACCAACCCTCCGCTACGCCCCGATGATTACTTTTTGGATCCATTTGAGCCGCCGTTTTAATATTAGTTGAAAGGACTCAATGTTAACTTAACTTGTCAAACTTCGCAGCACCGTTTCCGGCCTTATGTTGCCACGTGCATGCGTGATCACTCCGACCCATGCCATTTACGCCATTAGATATCTTCGAATTTGCATTATTAACAAAAAAGTATTTTTTTGCAAAAGTAAGCCTGCCTACCTGTACAGAACGTAGGTACGGTTTCCTTGAGTTTATTTTTGTGTCAGTTGTAGCGAATGAATAATGACCTGCCTGGAAAAATTTGTCATCATTGCAAATTTTTTTCCAGAAATTTATGGATTTTTGTTAGAACTCGTTGACGTAATACACTTACAAAGTGTATAATGTGGCACCATTTGATCTAGCAGTATTAATGACTCTAAAAATCGCAATTGGACCCCTCGCCCATGTCCAACATCCCTGGCAAATCTGCCCCCCTATCGAAAACCCTGGACGCCGCCCCTGGTCAGGTCCATACCAAGGACTATGAATGGTACATGTTGCCTTTCTCGCGCGCGCTCCAGCAAGAAGCAGGGACAACTAGTGGTAGGTAATTTGCCTGTTCGTTTACCGTTTTGCGTGTGTCTACACCCACACCCACATTGGGTTATCATCCAAAGACATACCTTATTCGTGTACCTATGGGGAGAGCTTCGTAGTGACTACAAGGTCAGTCCCAGGTCTGCACCCTCTCTGGGCCTTGAATAGGTTTCGATCCTCGGCAGTATATGCCTATTATACAGAATATTCTTCTTCTTTCAGTTGCCGGCCAAGGTTATAACATTGAGCTGGTTCGATAAGAATAAAAAATATTGCGAACGATGAGTGGGGTTGCCGTATGTACAGTCGGGGTTACAATGGGTGGTGGTAGCCCCGAAAACGTACTTTATTTATTACTGTTCCTCTAATGTTGATGAAAGGAAGATAACGAAAACGTTCGCAGACTTTTTTTGAGTTGGCTGTACAGAGACGGATTAGACCCCCTTTGTGAAGCCTTTGAATTGCATTGTTGCGTATGCATAACCGGGATGCGATGTGAACCACCATAAGTTTTTAATGCGGGAAGAACTAAAAATGCAGCAGCCCATATTGTCGTTGATTGGGCTTTTGAGGAAGATATTCCCTTGGAAGACATTCGCGGTGATACCGGTACTCATCCCTATACGCATTGGGGTACATTCTCGCCTATTCAGTGCTGGTTTGCTTTCATTCAGAACTGAATGGGACATATTCGGACACTGGCCCCATCTCAGCTCAGCTCACGTGGATTCGCGATTTTTAACATGCGTACCGCGGACCGCAAAACGCGACAAGGGAGTCCTGGCCTCATACTACTGAAAATGAAATATTCCTTAAACGAATAAGGTTTCCAGCCTATAGTTCAACCGTACGCTTGGCGCAACAAAGCCCATGTTCCAAAGTCAGTATGGAACGCACTTTTTTTTTAAAGAAAGCTTTTATGGACTTGCTGTAATAGAAAATAGACGCACAGAGTATAGATCTATGATCAAATTCTTTTGCGCTTATTCATTGTGGAGGCCTATGTTGGGCCGTGCATGTTGCTGGGGTGGCGTTTATTCAGTACCAAACCCCGGCGTTGGTAGAACGTGACACTACTCTCTGATCCTAACGATGGGAACAATTGATTGATATACAATAGCCAATCACATTGATCGCTAGAGCAGTCGGTATAGCAATTGTTGTCTTCGTATTAACAGAAGTAACACGAAAAAACAAAAAACACTATTACTGTTGGTCTACCTGTTACAGGACTATAATTGAGCAATGCTCTACGTTACATCTACATTTGCAGTTATATGTCCTCTGCCGCTGGACGTTCGCGATAACTACAGTTGTTCTTTTATATTCTTTTCTTACAGGTGACCTAGATGTAATTGCTCCTGATGAGAACGATATCGCACCAGAGCCCTGGCCGGAGCCTGGCCGGATTGGACCAACCGCATACATGGACCTCGGAATAGCTGGTTCATCATATCTATGGATCGACTGCTCTGATGTTTGGTCGCAATCATTGCCATGTATACTCTGATTGATATCTTCGTGACGAAAACTGTGACACAGAGAGGTCTAAGTACCTCCCTCAACTGCCTGTTATTCCTATTGGCATCAGCCGAGGAGTATCTCTGATAGTTAACCCATACGGATCACTGGAGCGAATGTCACTGCTGGCATCCCGCCTCGCCTGGTTCCTCGGGTTTCCCCTGCTGACGTCAATGGCGACTACATTACTCCTGGTCTTAGTGGATACAACTAAAGTCTCTCTCGGCCCTCCAAGGTTCCAACAATTTCACGTGGTCATAAAGCTGAGTGTGACTCACTTCATTGTGGTCCTGGGATCCGACATCGTGCTGTCCTTCTACTGCAGTTCTGAAGGCCCTCCTGCTAGTCTGCCAGCTAATCTACGTAATCTGGAGTATACTCCTGGCGGTAGGCGTACTACAGAGTCGGTTATCTGATCGCAAGGAACTTCAATGCAAGTCGACATTCACAGTGTGAGTATTGGATGGGATCTGACATGAATAAGGGAGGGTATGGTGGAGTGAGGTAGGGTGGGGGAGACCATGGAGCTATTCGATTAACTGGTAGATGCAATCGCGCAATCGTCAGGACCAATGCTGGAACTATTTGAAGGAACACATGTCGCCGTGCGAGCAAACACTGAAGAGCTTGAAATTGAATTTGTATGGTAACCTCGTGGAGCAACATACAGTATCTGTGTTAATATAACTTCGATTGAAGGAAAGCTATGGGGGCAAATTCTAGGTAGAGCAACCTGAATGGGGGAAGTGTCTGTATGTGTGCATGGTGTATTAATCCCAAGGAGTGCTATCGCCTTCCAGCAAGGGTGCGGGACATTTTGGCTTTTAGGCTATAGGGTAGGGCGACTGATGACCCTAAAGTCCGGTTGTGCATGCCTCGCACGTAGACATTACAAAAACATGACGTGTTGCATACTAGTATTGTTCATTTTAATAGTCTACAATAGCAACGTCAAATTAGTATAGGCGCGTCATCTTTGAATTGCTTGGGCTTGGTGCTGACAAACTCAGAATTCAAATTCAGGAAGCGAACGACTAGATAACAAGCGAAAATTGGCGAAATCGACGCAAAAAGGCCAACCAGACTGTTTTGCGATGAATTTTTAAGGTTTTGACAAATGCCAGAAACTCGTGTACATGATTCATTGCAATGGAATCGATGTATTTGTTCTTAGTTTCGCCCATACACCTATGAGTCCAGAGCCGTGGCCAGTGGGGAAGGGGGAAGGGGGGGGGGACAAGTCGCCTACCTGGATCTATGACAAATAGTTGAATTTAACCTTTTGCTAAGTACTCCCTATTCAGCCTCAGCTGTCTATGTTGAGTTAACACGTTAGAAGTTTACATGTAAAATTTACACAAAAGGGAGAAACCGTTTTTATGTTCTGGTCACAAATATTACAAAAGGGAAATCATTGAAAGATAAATTAATATTCAACGCGATAGCCCTAGAATATCGACCAGCCTGGGCGCCAATATGCAATTTGCTCGATTGGACTATTAATAAAACGTATGAGCATGTGTATGGATCTAGAGCTCACGTTGGTTGTTTTTTTGGTTGCAATCCAATAATTCACCCATTCATGAGATCAGCTACCAAGGTCTCTAATGACGTCGTCTGCAGGCATCGATGTGAACGCATATGGTGTCATGAATGCGGATGAAATATCTTAATACAGTTAGATAGTGTGTACTCCACTGTCCTCACCCTTCCCTCGAGATATGCAGGCAAGCTGGTTAAATTTGTGCTCTTGTTACGATATATATCTTCAACGGGAGCAGTTCACTAAACGCAATACATGGATGAAAGCAATTACCCGGAAAGCTTGAGTAACGACGTAGGTATTTTTTTAAGGCATAATATCCCATATTGTCCAGTTGGTGCACGTTTTGGCGAGGGTGACCTGAATTGAACTCATAGATATCCGCCAAAATATTTATTTATAGAAATCAAGAGTGGTACTAACTATGTCTATATCGATTTCGCAGACCATTGAATTTAACGAATCCCCCCCGGTTTGCATGTTTTTCTCTATTGCCGGGGATTATGTAATAATGTAATAATAGTTTCATAGGCCAAATACCAATACGCCTATGCTTATAATTATAATGAAATATTAAATGGTGTACACGTTTTAATATTCCCCGTGAAAAATAAACTGCAGGTACTATAAGCTCAAATCAGGTGTCGTCATGGTATACTGGTTTACCCAAACTCTACATGAACAAGGCGAGTCAGGGTCCTTCGTCTAATATCAGATGAATGATAGTTAGGCCTATATATTTTTGGCACATGTATGGATGACAGCTTTCCATTATTCTCATCTATGTAAATTTATATAACCTTCAGAGATGATTCACCTGTCACTGATAATATCACAACGGTCGTTTTTCGAACTCACACCTATTCAGGAGATTTCCAGAAAGTAGAGAAAAGGTAACCTTAACAATAATGTCTCGGATAATCAGATGTATAGGCCTTTATCTTACATTATTCTATTAGAGAGTAACGCATCATTGTGCCTGGATGGATTCTTAAATATGATCGAAAAGTCCATTATAAGCATAAAGCATAGTGCATACGGGAATAATGTTTGATTTCCTTCCTGGAGGAGGCCGGGTGATCGGGAGCGGCGGGTAGATGCAGTATATTGTGTATAATAAACCGGGTTTGTAATACACATTCGGTGTTGCATAAGATTCCACTCGTAATTGAGCTTCTATGTGCCCAAAAGATAACGACACCTTCTCCGATTTCCGCATCACAGCGGTTCAAGACCAAGCAGCCAAGAGATTGGAGAAGCGTGATATTCGCCTCTGCGGGACAGTGCTTGTGTTGAACTGTTCTTATCATCTGTTGGAGTCTGCGGGGGTATTTGGTATACTCGGATCTAACGTTGTCCCGGCATGCCTTGGTGGATCTTTCAGAATAATGAGAGTGGAGGAGATTGCAAGTGTTTCATTGTCCTAGTCTTGTCGGGTAAATCGAAACACGAATGCGAAAACGTCAAAGGTCGACAATGGGTCATGGCATTGCAGGTGTTGGAATGTGGTGATTGATGAAGTCGTATGACAGTGCTGCCCATAAGAAAACGGGGCTCGAAGCAGAACTGACGAACGACGAAGCTGACGTGATGCTACATCAGGGGGCGAGTCACTCAGGCACCTATGAACAACCGCTCCCGACAGCAGTTCTAACTCAGATCAACGTAAAGAAGCACCGAGTCGCTGAGACTTGAGCCTCTATGGGTCAGCAGGGAGGCAGCTCTTCCAGAGAATTTCAGCCAGTACAAGACCAAAAGGGAAGGGTCCCATACCACAGGAAAGAAAAAAATAATATCAGATGAACGTAAATTGAGTTCACATTCGATTTGCTGGTAGACCCAAAGCCGGGAACATCGGAATAACGAATAGAACGGACAAGTTGGAGGCCGTGCAGAGAACTTGTACTTTTCAGTGGGCCCCACTCGTATGAATCAAAACACCGGGGCGCCATTCAACATACAAACAAACAGAATACAACATCTCCCGGGAGAGTCGAAAGCCCCTCCAGTTCATCAGAAAAAGGACGCTTTACCCGTCGCTTGAAGATTTTAATAATTCTCCAATCCCAGCACCCGCGACGGAAAGCATCTAACCTTTCACCATGAAACAGACTCGCGACTACTCCAGGGAAGGCAAGTATCCAAACTCGCGGAAAAATAGACCGGCGCCTCACCACCACGGAAGGTGAAAAAATAAGAATCCACCACCCTGACTACCCGATCTCCAATGTGAGTGATAGCAAACCAGGAAACTCGTCAAGAAAAAACAAACGCACACACAACCGATCTTCATTTCCTTCGACGAAGACCCAGCAGCAACATGAACAGAGAGTTGACAGCGGTGGCGAGGGGCATAATATCCTCGGAATGAAATATTTTGACTGATCTCGGTGTCTCAGTGACCTGTTTCTACTCGCATGCTCGCCCGGTGGTGACTGATTGCTGCTACAGCTCACCTGTATTCCGTCTGTGCGACAAAGGGCGAGAACTGTTAAATTCTTGAACGCTTGGGCCACAATTTATCCAATTATGCATTTATGTGTCCCGTAAACAGTATACATATAATGTAACGTTTTTCGCCATGATTGTATCCATAGGAATTAGGGCTTATCGCGGCATTTTCGCCCTCTTTCCTTAAAATAAACTCGGATTGGACACTGCTTAACGGTGGTAATAAACTGTTAATATTGAATATTGAATACGAAAAAAGCACGAGCTCTGACCAAGATTCACAATATGAGGGCATCACAAATTGTACATATGTTGTAACTGTATTTACTGTACGGTGACAGCCTGAATTGATTCGACTCTCAAACGTATAATACCCCCCGACCTGGGAACTAACAGCCGCTGCATTAATATCGTGTTCCCCCTGGATAACCAAACGGGATTAACATATCCCACTTACTGAACTATACATCAAAGCCAGTAAGCAAGAGCAACGATATAACTATCACTTGCGGCGTCTTGTGGGTGACTGTCTTACATTTCGATCCTGCCAGGGTTACAGTGGCTGTGACGTTAATAGGATCGCCCACAATCGGTGGCCGCTACGCGGATTCGTTCCTTCCACGCCAAACGCCGCGCCTTAATCAGTCGAATGAGTTTCTTTCTCTTAAATTCACCCCGTTTTGCAATCAAAATGTGGCTCGCGCAGTCGTGTCATCCAGCATGGAAATCTCTGTTTTAGTTATGCTTAACCACTTGGGCGCAGCGCAGAGTCAGGTGGGGACGCCCCTTAACTGATCCATAGTACGCCCTCAGTGAGCTCTCTCAATTGCTCGACCTCCCAACAGGCCTAAACCGTCGATATAGATAACAGGAACTTATGTTTTCCTCACTCCAACAGTTGAACTCCAAGAAGGCACCAACGGTATCGCGGAACATGAACCTCACCTGAGCCACAGAATCTGCCTGCTGTCTTAGAGTCCGACACGCCACCATCAGACTAGTTCACTATAGCGCATGCTCACATAATAACGTCATCATACGTCCCGTCATTTCCCTTAGACATCCCATAGCTTTGTCGTCAAAGCCTGTAACTATCACTACAATCTGACAGTGTGATAACTAGTCAATATATCGCGCTTTCACTGTCATTGTTCTTGAAGCCGCCGTCGCAAGGGGGGGGTGACCATATTTTGACACCTCTATCTATATTGAGAAGAGCAGTTCCTTCTTTTTTTCTTGGATCTGACTTATTTATTGTAAAATAAGCTTGTGTTCCATTAAACATGAAATATTTTTCTTTCTTTCTGAACTAGGCATCATGCTCGAAGCGTCATGAAATGTCAAAATCACGTTTTCCAGATAGATTTTTTTTGCTTTAAAAAGAAAACAGTAGTGTGAATTGCGATCCCACATCAGAAACCGCAAGATGCAGCATTTATACCTATGGTCGTTAATGTCCTTGATGGAGATTTCGAGAATAGTTTGCGTGATGCGGTAAATACCTGCAACTTGTTGGCAGGTACACGTACACATGGTTCTTTGCCGAGGATATAAAGTGCGATCTAATTTTGGTGGGACGATTCCATGACTATGGTGGAACCTGTATCGACCTCGCAAACAAATATAGCATATACAGGCACTGTCTCATCTGTGCTCGCGTAGATTTGACAACTATGGAGTCACGCTGCATCTCGCATCTCCACCTACGTATCCCCTAACGTAGAAAACAAAAAATGTGAGAGAGGAAATGTATAGCGCAACCTGAACGATGTAATACCCGAAACAGACCTATACCGGAAAACGTACACAACATGGGTGATTAGCAGACCCTGGCATGGTTCAATTCATATCTTGTCCCCCCAGTTACGTATTCTGCGGGTTGTGGGATACCACCCTTGGGAGAGAGGAATGGGATGTCGGACTGGTAGGGGACTGCAGGAGATACGCTTAGCCACTAATGATAACAGATTTCACAAAGAGTGTAACGGGCTGAGACTCTGTTGAAGTTATAGAAGGCTGCTACAAAAAGTATGACAAGCTACATTGGAACTGAAGAAACAGATGTTGGAGACAGATACGTTGAAGAAGGAGAGATCCCACCCGAGACTCAATACAAGCTAATGTTCCCCAAATTTATTTTTCACAAATTCCGCTATTTTTTTTTTTTTATCAAGGATTATCCCGATGCCCCTGAAAAAATAAGTTTTGCACTTCTTTCGGAAGCCAACACACTACACCTTCTCACTTGATTGGCCAAAAATAAGCATTTCAGAAATTATGTTCCAGGGCCTACAAGGTCTTTTTGGGGTGTTTTTCGGACGCCGACTCTCGTTACCCTCAGATTGGTTTACGTAGGGAGCTGTCACTAAATTTCATCCTGACAGACCACATTGAATACTTGCTTACCAACTTTGAAGACTTTGACCCTGTTAGCCTCAGATGACATCTGACCTGACTCATATACCAAGTACAGTTCTCATTCATCAGAGCTGATTTATGTATTCTGTTTACGCGTGAAAATTCATCAAAATATTGTCTTACAGTGTTTTTCTTCTCTCGCGACTACACACTGAATTTCAACATGATTGGAACCACCATTCAAAACTTGTTTGTACTTACGGCCTGGAAGCATTAGCCGCTGAGAAGTGCCACCCTCAACAACTCATTTGTTGAAGGGCTTGAGCCGGGTCTTGGTCTCGATCCCAATACTTGGTCGGGTACTTCGTGGACTCTGCTCGATTGAGACCAGGTCCAAGACTTTAACACAAACAGATCCAACGAAAATCCTGAAACTTCAGAGGAAGAATACTATGAAGCACTACTACTACCCCCCCAACCACCCCCCCCGGTAACATTCCCTGACCAATTATTACAGAAAGCTCAAACTTAATCTGTAGGAAAATGAGCATTTTGCAGGTTTTGACATATTAGTCAATAAATATAGTGTATACGTGTAAGTGTAAGGGTTATAAGTGGTAATAAGTTTTGGGCAACAATCGTAGTAAACGAAACATTTGAGAGTGCCTAAAGGCTTACAAATGGATGCATGGCTGGAAAGTACCGGGATAATGCAGGTGATAATTACCAGTCCCTTGACGTACATTTCACTGATATTTACCGTCAATCGCTGATCTGCCCGTTGAACAAAAGAATTCCTAGGATACGGAATATGAAACCCATTGACAACAATAATCCCAATTCGAATCCACGGTGCACCTTGACAGAAAATTCCAGTTGACCTTGACGAATGTCGTCAAGGCCTGTCCACACAGGACTACGTTCCGTTCCGTCACGTTACTGCGGGTTTATTTCCGTACGGCTGACGGATGCGACGTAAACACCCACCCGCCCGTCCGAACAGGATCGTTTGGGGATGATTGAATCCTATTATTTTGTTGATTTCATATACGCACCAGTGCCGAAGTAGGTCGAATTATATCAAATTTTTGAATAGTTCCGTCAGATTCTTCACATAAGTACCGGTAACTTATCTGTTCACATATGTACATGCCATACCCTCGGTTTGGCTGCATTTTCGTTACTCACGAACTTGTAACCTTGACTAGTGAAAGTTGGGTTGGTACATGAAGCGCACTAGATTCTTCTTGCTATATACTTGACCAGTGGCGTAGCCACGGGGGGGGGGGGGGCCTTGGCCCCCACACTCCCTCCTGCCCCCCCAAATTCAAGGTTTTGTGTTCAAAAGTCAAATATACTGACGCTGATATAGGGTGGATCCTAGTGCGTGGCAAACAGTAAGGGGCATCAGCTACACTGTACTCACGCCCTGAATTATGAAGTCAAAAGAAGGTCACTTTTTCGTGAAGACAAGGTGATCACGACCACGATTTGATGTAGTTTTCATAAACAACAAGGTACATGGAATTGGAACGCAGAGCCAATGATACGTACCGTACCCAAGTCGTTGTACCCAATTAGTGTCCACCGAGTACCCATATTTCTTTGGGTGAACAACTACAGTATTAAACGTGTTGGCCATTGGCCTTGAGAACGAGTTTAGACCATGCCAGCTGACTGGTAATATAATTTTGAATATAGGACTGCAACATTGCAATACTAATTATTTTCTCTCGCCTATACTACAACCCGACCATCACAAAATTATTGAGTTCATTTTTTTTTATGACGGCGACTGGTATGTTGTGTTGATATTCTTGTGATCTCTCAATACAGACTTCAAAATGTTATAATTGTCATTTGTCACTGTATTCTTTCAGTCATCGACGCGTCATGCAGGGTCGTAAATACGGGGGGGGGGTGGAAATCAGAGTCGGTCTCTGGCGACAAAGAAGTCGGTTCTCGGCTCTCCGACCTCGAGTTAGGTTGAAAAAATTATTGATTATAGCCGTGACCTGTACCTAAGAGGTGCCTCTGCCATGATGACTGTACCAATACTTTCGCATCGAGTGAAAAGTTTTCTCTAGCTTTAAACTAGTGAAGACGTTCTTACTTCTGTCATGGCCAAGACCGACTACGGGACGTATTGACACTGGCTTGTGAGCGTGATCTCACCACAGATGGGCATTGATTGGATTCAATTGTTGATCGGTGGGCGGACTTGCCTACGTTTGGTCGCCTTATCAGTGTCTGATCGGGGGTCACCGATAGGGATGTCGGCGTAAATAGGCACTTTTTTCCCACATTATGTATGTGATAATACGTAAGTGCATTGGGTTGGTGTTCCCCTAATTTGCATGTCCAACGCTGTTTTAAGTGTTAGATTGGTCAAAAAAAAAATTCTAATTGTAGTGTATGTTTGCGTGTGGCATTCTGCAATCTGGTAGTAAATCCACGAGTCAATAAAAAAATACAAACTCGTTTCCACCTCACATTGAATCAAATATTTCGTACCCCCTGTAAAACTACATTCGAAATATCGACGTACAATGCGGGGGCGGCGCCCACGGAGCAGTCCCCCCCCCCTTGTCGGGAGCAAAGCGAGAAACGTCGGGGAGGAGAAGCAAGAAAAAAAAGAGGTGCGCGGCGCACGTCCGAGGAGTACAGCAAATTGATTTACTATGATGGACATGTGTTCCACGATCACCCCTAGGACAATTATTAAATATCGGTTTCATCAGCTCTGGGCTAAGCAGACCATGATGTGAATGTTGCAAAAAAAGAATATTTTTATTAAATAATTCATGCTAGCATATCGTACTAGGACAGCACCATTTTGCGTCTGCATGAAGGTTCAGTTTGCAAAAATTCCCAAAGGGGAGGGGGTGCCCCTCCCCCAGATCATATAACAGAACAAGATTACTAACGAAAACGTTTGGCCACCCGGTCGGGGACCCAGAGCAAAACCTCCACGACCGTATGGCGCCGCCCCTGTACAATACCGATAATAAGAATCTTGTCGGTCTCAAATGATTCACACTCCACTGGAATTTTATGAATATACGCCCCTTGCTGTCATGTGCCATTAACTGAGTATTATGTTTCCTCTATGTTATGTACAATTATTATGCATTCAAATTTAGTGGTAATTATGTCCCGTAGCAATATAAACCACGCTACTCATAGTCCAGAAGGGATTCCGGAATCTGTTGCGGGCAACAGATAAAGTGTGATATGATCAAAAAGGTATTTGCAACGAAAAGGCACAAACATTGATCGATCAAAGGGCTTTTCACCTCAGGTGTTTGGGTTTACTGGGAAGATAAAACTGCATTTCAAAGTCAAAATTAGCTAGGGTTCAGGCTCATGAGGTCGAGGGCCTTCCATCCCCCTACGGGAAACAGTACAATGTCCACTTGTTTCCAAAATATTACAATAGCTCAAATTAACCGAGGTTGCTATTGGCCCCTGTCCTTACCAACCCTGTGAAAATCAAGCGTAATGGTCAAATAGTTCTCCATTCATTTGTATATACTAAATTACTAGTTGCACTTTGGGTCTGGCGCCGGTTGCTCTGGCCCCTCGATATGTGCTATGCCCCCCCCCCCAGTTTTAAATTGCTGGCTACGCCCTGTACGTGACTCACCTGTCATATGTAATAGGAACTTCGCAGACTCGCAGATGCGTTCTGAAGTCATCGTGCTCATAAAGCACAATGACGTTTGACTCTGAGTGACCTCAAACTTACAATGAAACAGTAAGGTTCTTCCTCTCCACAGACGTACATACTCACCAAATATAACTTTCGTATACCTTCTGTAACTTTCGGCTCGCCAGTTATCGTGTTCACAAGGAAGCGTCATAACACATACACGCATACGCACGAGCACGTTGCAGCATTAATTTTCCCTTTACCATCGGCAAGGAATTTAGTTTAGCTTAGTTTTTAAGTTTAGTGAAAAAGGGTCGGAAAGAAAACTCCTCATGAGAGACCCGAAGCCACAACATCCAAAGAGAAGAATAACCAGATGCTCAAAGATTCGCCCACAATTCTTGGAAAATAAATCAAGACTGTTCTCGAATGCATCCACACTCTTAGACAGAACCACACTTCAGAAGGCTATCCACTCATTAATAACTCTCTAACTAACTCTCGAGAGAAAGAAATATTTCCGAATGTCCAATCTACAACAGCGTTTCCCGACGACCTTGAGGCAATGACCCCTATTGGTGGTAACTTTGGAAGAACTCAAGAATAGTGGAATGAAAGGCCCTCGAAACCATGACAATTTTTAAAAACCTGAATAATCAAATCACCAACCAACCACGATTTCGTCCCAGTTCCTCGAAGTTAAGACCAAACGCCTTAATCTTCTATCCCGTACGGTAATCTCTAAGAGAGTGAATTTATCTAGTGGCCCTCCGCTGAACGTTTCAATAACCTGCTTGTTTTTCGAGAAATATGGACATGACTTGGACAGAATACTCCCTGTGAGGTCCTCACCAGCTGCTTAAACACCTGACAACAATATCTTCATTCAAGGAAACTGAACTGACGTCTGATCAGCCAAGTATCCAGTTACCTTTCCTCGCAGCATCAGCACAATGCTCAAAATGTTTCAAAGAAGAATCAAATGAACACCGAGATCCTTCCCTGAATTCACCTGATGACTATATTTTAAATTGAAAAAAAAAGCGTTGCGATTGTGGAAACCAACAGCATATTTTGCACTTATCGTCATTGAAAAACATTTGCCAATCGAAAGACCATTTGGAGACTATATCAAGATCCTTTGGACAATTGCAACAATCATCGTTCGAAGCAACCTCACGATACAACTTGGTACGTCTCTGGCAAACCTTTTTACTCTGGAATGCACCGAAGCTTCCGGATCGTCAATATACGCCAGAAAAAGAAAAGGCCCAAGAACCGATCCTTGGGAATCACCACTAGTGACCTTTTGCCAAGAAGACGACCGAACATTGATTACAACTCATTGTTCCCTATTGAGAAGCCACTGACGATCCACTCAAGGACATTTTGCCTTAATTCCAAAACTTTTCAATTTAAGCAATAGACGCTCATGAGGTACCTTAGTCAAAAAGGCTCTGTTTGTAAGTCTAGGAAATTTATATCAACAGCACTGCACTTGTCAACGGCACCTAGTAACATCTTCCATAAATTCTAAGAGACTAGTCAAACCCGAACGATTTTTCCTGAAACCATGCTGAGAACCCCGAATTAGACTATAGGCCTACTCTTTGAAAAAATCGACAGTATGATCCCGAAGTCTCACACCTTGCAGACAACACTGGTAAGGCTCACTGGCCTGTAATTACAAGGAGAAGACCGGTTTCCTTTTTTAAAAAATTTGAGAAACATTTGCTCTTCTCCAATCATCCCAACAACACCTTCTTGCAAGGTGTTATTGAAAATAATTTGTTAATTGGAACAGACAACGGGTCGGCAAAAGATTTTAACAAGAAGGGTAAACTCCATCGGGACCAGTAGCTTCATCACTTTTGAGATTCTGTAGTTTCTCCTTTATCACATCATGCGAATCGACTATAGCCATAGGATTATATGAGCACACCTACCACAAGGTCATGAAATTATCCGTTCCTGAGTGAATACCGACGAAAATAGTTATTAATAACGCTGCCCTCTCCCTTGACTATCACTGGTTGTATTACCTGAAACGAACACTAACAGTGGACCAAGGTTGTTCTTCACATTCTGCTTCCCCCTAACATAAGAGAAAAACGCACGAGGATTATCCTTTATATTAGAGGCAGTCTCCTCTCGAAATCGAGCTCAGCACCAGGAACTAAACGTTTGACTAGCCTCTGCGGAACTTTGAAACGATCTAAATCAGACAAAGAACCAGTAGAACGATAAAGTCGCCAAATTTCTTCTCACTTTTAACGGCCAGAAACACCTCCCTTCTCTCCCAAGAAGCCTTCTGTTCTTCGTACGACGCTTTTCCAAGGAACGTAACTTTCATTAACTCGTTAACGTTGCCAATGAAACCCTTCCAGGAGTCAACAGCATTCAAATTCTCTAAGAAACTAGACCAATCTACATTACTCAGAAACCAAGAAATGCCATTCAGATCGGCCCTCGGGAAACAAGGAACGACCTCAACGCTCTGTGGAATATTGTCAGAACAACACACATCGAAAGCTATAATGTCGTGATCACTTGCACCAAGCTTACCAAAACTCTCTACATTATCCACAAAACCCTTGGATAACTACTCAAAACTAAATCTAAATATTATGCTTTCTGGTAGGAATGAACATGCTGCGAAAGGGAACAATCTTGGGTGACATTAAAAAAGGCAGAACCTTGCCTACCACTACTACCATCAGACCAAGAATTATCTGGATAATTGAAATCACCCATAATATCGTACGCTTACGGGACATTTTTTGAAAGCAGTCAAAAAGAAGCGAGTTGTTGTTTTTCAGAGCTATTGGGAGAGCGATATGCAACACCGACTATAAGGATTGGGAATATCTGAAGCGTTGGACGGAATTTCACACCAAACAGAATTGACGTAACTAACACCAATACTGTATCTCTCATGCTATTCAGTTCAGACCTCACATACAACAAAACTCCCACCCCCAATTCCACGGAGAGTATCTGTACGAATTTTGCCTATAGCAACAAAACCTGGAAGTGAGCTTCGGCTGAGGAATTTCACTGTATGCCAAGACTGTAATTCCAACTACGTCAGGCTTCCGTTCCTGGACCAAAATTCGGAACTCATCATAATTATTCCTGATACTTTGAACATTAGCGCAGAAAAATACAGCTTGCTAATATGCCTATCGTAAATAGTATCTGGCTTGCCCGGCCCAGTAACACGCGAGGACTACTATTATATCAAATTCGAATGAAAACTTCAATCTCAGACGAGCCACTTATGCAAGGAAGAGCCCTTTTGTTTTTTAGTACCAGTTCAAGTTTACTAGAATCACGGTCCATTTTTGTGAGGACGATAATGCAGACACACGATTCTTTGAAGTTCTATTCGGCAGATATGTTACCCATATCGTAGCATTTCCTCATACAAATATTCGAATTCGATATATGACCTAAAAAATTATATATAACCATACCGCTAACGATTTTTCAATGGTCGAATTTCATTCGCAGTAGCATTGAACTGATATGGAAAGACGGATCTTGACGGGCGGGTGTCTGTATCGGTCACATCCGTCAGCCGTGACGTGACGAACGTCAACGTATCATGTGTGAACAGACTTCAATCCGGATTAGTGCTTGGAAATGATTGCTACAGGTTTCCCGCAAAACAGACAAATCGAATATCACGTATAATTGTTGAAGTGACTGGCCTGGAACAAAAAAAGTTCGAATATTATCAACTCATAACGATGATATACGTATGCAATACCTTAGACTATTTTATAATCGACTGTGAGTATATCGATTAGAGGGATACCGTGTTAGACAGTACGTAAAAACGTCCTGGACGTTTTTTGCCACCGATAGTTGTTTCATGCGATGCAAATATCATCATAAAGCGAAAGTAAATATCTTATCAAATTGATGGACTTCGAGTGAAACTCAACAAATAAGTATTTCACCGAGCGTATCGTCTAGAGGGTAAAACGTGCGGCTTCCAACCATGAGGTCGTGGGTTCGAGACTCGGCTCCGACATTAAAGATGGATTGTCGTCATGTAAAATAAATCTTGTAACAAATAACTGCCACCCGCAATTTAGTAAATTGAAACCAAATGGTATATTTCACGCATTTGTTTCCGTCCAAATAAAATGGATATAATAATAAGGTAGAAAAGTATCGCTTCAAATTTACATATAAGCCCCGCCCAATTACGATA
>JAODTK010002821.1:0-15000 GCA_026419785.1 Sclerodactyla briareus | reverse complement strand
CATAGCTGGATACTCATTGACAATACAGACACATGAAATTAATAACCTGGGGGGTTGGTTGAACCTGTTGAAAGATACATATAGGTTTTAGCTGATTCAGTTTTTGCCCCGACAAGCTTGTATAATTATGAAGGTACAGTTTGCTCGTCTTGATACGTGGGGGAGATTGATCACTGAGCATGACGGATAGACGAGACTCTACCTACTACTACTTGCTTGTCATGTATCAACGTTTCACTGTGGCGGCGCCAGAATTTTCAGTTAGCGGCAATCAGGAAGGCGTAGCCCAAGACCCGGGAGAAGGGTTGGCCGTGGCCTAGCCTTGGCTTTATTGGACTAAAGAAATTCCTTGATACTATTCTAACATTTCATAGTGAATTCAACCATAACCGTCCTAGATTAGAATGATACGCCTATTCCTATGATTGGGGGCAAATGCATCAATATAATCGTGCTTCTGTTCAACATCTTTGCTGTTTGGAATTTTATGTTAGGACACCATATTACTGGTACTTTGTCCACACTACTGTTACCGCCAAGTAGGTCTTCAGTTGCTTTAAGCATGAAAACTTCTTTCACATGAGCCTGAGTAACTGGTATTGTAACACTACAATGCACTAGCTTATACAATCCATGATTGCATCTTTGTACGGTTCGAGCATGATGGCAAGTTGCATAGGGTGTCCGCCACTTCTATTTCCTGCCTGCTGCTTCCTAACACTCAACCTTCTTATTGGTGCAGCTCCCAGATAGATCGTTGTCCTCCATCCCATAATTTGCAAGCCATTCCTAACAGCTTTTCCATGTCCAAAAAGTTGGGCATACAACAACCACTCTTTCCGCATGACTGAAGGCGAGATCCGGCAAGATCCATTTTTGAACTATTACATTGTATGTACTTGGACCCCTCTCTGACCTATCACTTAGATAGGCCTGAGTTTTTTTACTCAAAGATTACGGCCCCCCATTTTTATCTCTTTGTGGACCACAGGGCGCATGAGAGGGACACTTCCAATTGGGGCTAGACTGGTGGCCAAATGAGTATAAAACAGAAGTAAAGCCGCAACTGCGCGCTAAGCGCGCGCGAAAATTTTGCGCTTTTGGACATTCCATTGAAAAGTAAGGGAATCTTTGGATATAAACTTTTGAATCATGTCTCTGCACGAATTTGTGGCGTTCCCTGGCCGAATGTTCGACGGCTATTTTGAAGGGTTCCCACCCGCACCGTGTGCTTCCCCTTTAGTAATGTGCACCCTGTACGCACCCAACTTTAAGCAAGTGGTCGCACCCATGAATTCACAGATCACACGATCACAGTCCCGCCATGTGAGACTACCGCGTCGCCTCAGACCCGTCTTCACTTTCTAAGAGAGCGATTGTATGTTAGTTTGTTTGTTTGTTTGTGACTGGTCCCCTAGCCGAAAACGACAACGTCCAATGAATTAAGGATCAACACACTGAGCTGATAAGCCAGTCTTATGCAAATCAAGAACAACTCAAGTAAATTTCAGGCTCTTTTTGTTTAAGTAACATCATATGTCTGCACAAGGCACATCATATGCTGAACACTACCAGCACAGGATGTCGCAAGGAGCAGCGGAATTCACTCAACTGGATCATTTAGGCCATTATGCAGTTGTTTACTGCTACGTTTACTGTTTATTACTGATTATTATCATGAGAAAACAATCACCAAATTTCCATGGACTGTTGTAACACTGCGTTATGGCTGACAAATTTTGGGTATGTTTTCATGAGTGTTTTAAATTTTCAATTTGCCTTTTTCAGTGGGGGGGGGGGGGCTAATGAGGGGCTAACTAATTTTGTGGGGGCTAAAGCCCCCCCCCCCCTCCTCCCAAGCCTTTTCATTACTACCCAAGAAATTGGGTTTTCTATGAACCGATAAACTTGTAATGAAGTTGATGAAACATTCTGGTTTGTTTGTCATGCTAGGATCTCCATTCAAGTTCAAGTATACAAGCGTATGTGGAATGGCGGAATTAGAATCGCCAAATTAAACGCGTCCACAGGACGAAGTCTGATTAAGCTTTCTATAGAGACATTACACAAGCGGAGGGAATACGTGCCCTCTCTCTGTTGCAGAATTAGGCCTACAGGGGGACCAAGTTGACCCTCCCTCTTTCGCATGTCAGTCTTGAAACTAAAGCCGTCAAACCGCTCGTGCTATCTCACGTAATACCGTAGCCTTATAGGCTAGGTTAAAACATAACAACACAAGGCAAACTCAACTCGCAGCGTATGAGCCCTCGCAGCCTAAGCTGCAGCCAGTCTTGAAGTTGAATTGTTGTAATTCAAACAAAGAACCGTGTAAGCCTGCCGTGGTCTCCGAATTCATAACTAAAAAAACAGAGTGCCGCAGGATTACACGCCCCCTGCATTGACATCAAACCGAGCCAACAAACAACCCGAGCACTGAGATTGTCAATCTACAGGCGAAGCTTGTTTCAGGAGGAGCAGCGAACGATGCTTCCTCAAACTCTACTCACACACAGAAGCCGTCCAACCGCTCGTGCTATCTCACGTAATACCATGCGTAGTGAATGGCGAGGTAGAATGATGTTCTGATAACCTTTGAAGTGTTTAGGATATTTTGGTCCACTTTCCCACTTGTACCCTGTATAGTCCATTTTATGAAATTACACATAATGTTGCTTGAAATGCATCTCCTCTTATTCACCAAGGCCCAATGCGGGCCCTAGGGCCCATGTTCATTGTGAAATATGGAAATTGCGTGTTTTGGGCCCTTAAATAGTTTTATGTGCTTCGACGGGAGTCACTTTTGACCATCCATTGAAGTTGACACAATGTTAATTGACTGCCTGGGTACCATAGCCTAGTCTCGAAGGCTAAAGTCTAGAGAATCAAAGAAGTCTAATGGGCCACTGTGCAGACATTTCGCAACTAGTCGTACCTCCAGCTTGTTCGGGAATTCAGGGGTCATGGCAGGCAATTCTGTGGAAATTGTAAAATAATCTGCAAATTTGCATGTACCATAGTCTGTCTTGCTCTCGTCAAACAGACTTGATTTGTTTCCATTTGTGCGGTTTGAGCTACAGCACCATTAATGCTCTATTTTGAGAGTGAATAGGTAGAACAGTCTTGCTCAAGTAGTAGGCATTTGAATGTTCAAACTATGCAAGATGCATTCCTAGAGAGACAAGTATAGTTTTTATTTTCATATATAATTTTATTCAGGTGGTGCTGGGAAATGTTATGTAACCGTTGAGAAATTTTCCAAACTACAATGCCTTCCTCAGTGACCCTCTTATCTATTCACATTGACATACTGTCAGTTGAGGTCCACTGTAAACACCATCGCTATTTTAGTAACAATAACGAATCCACGTCCTTACCAACTCTTTAAATCTGTGGAGCTGTGAAAGTTCGATTTTCCATTTTTCCGGACCACATAAGGAGGTAGCTCCTATTTTTGAAGATTCGCCTTCACTATTTGTAGCCAGAAGACTTAGTCTTGGAAAAACATACTCCATGGGGTGTAATGATACCGTAGTTTCTGTTTGTAATCCCCTAACTTTTGGCATTACATGGTTAAGTACCAGCTATCACGAACATTCACGCCTGTTCGAGAGACGGCAGCTAAGCCCGCTGGTGAAGTATGTAGGCCGATAACGATCGTAGTGACTGTCAGGACATTCCATCAGACATACTGGCCCTGGCTAGCTGAGTTGACACATGGAGTGGTTGACTCCTGGGAGCAGTTTTTAGCTGCGGGAGAGCAGCTCTACAAGTCATCATGTCTCACCTTCCGTTCGTTCGTTCGTTCGTTCGTTCGTTCGTTCGTTCGTTCGTTCGTCTGTTCTGGTCTAAACATCACGTTCATTCATAATTTCTAAAAAACCGTTATGCGATCAGGTTGAAACTTGGTAGGTGGATGAAGCGTGCTACTGGCTAGGCTGAGTTGCATTTATGTTTGCATAGTGTGATTAGATTTTAATTAAATCCAATTAATTAATTACCCCAATTTCCAACTTCCATTGAGCTCTCTGTGACAGTTTGAGAGAGGTTTTGTTTACATTACTCCATCCCTCTACAGAGCAGTGTTTACCTTATCTGTCAGAAGGTCCAGGTCTGCAGACCTAGTTGAAATTAAAAACTATTGCCAGGGGAAGTGATTTTGTTCATCAACACATCTCGCTCTAGCTTGTTGGCTGGTGGAACCAGAAAGAGAGTTGTTTTCACATGTTAGGTTTTGTTGGGTATATAGGTAATATACAGGCCTAGGTATGATTTAGTTGGGTACTATGTGCTGGGCACTGATAGCAAATATTAGGCCAATGTGGTAGACATGTTCCAAGCCATTCCAATGTTATGACAATGTCAGTAAAGGTCAATTAAATGTGATCAAACAATACATGTGGATTGGTGAAGAACATGCAGTGTATTCAACACAGGAATTTTGCCGTCCGCAGCTATCAAGACGTTTCGACTTGCGCTTGTTTTTGTGTGTGTACGGTAATTGGCAGTTGTCAGTTGAAAGCGATCCAGACCAGACCGTCTTGTGATACATTCCGTAGTTTTTCTTTTATTATGGGGAAGCTGGTTTACTGAGTTTAGGTACTTGGGAAGTACCTAAGTTATTATTTTACGGGACACCGACATTTATCAATTTTTCGCATAAAACAGTTTACTTTTGACCACATGTGTTTGTCGTCTCTTCTCGTCGCCCCCTTATGATATTGTCTTCTCTGCTCTGGTCGAACAGTCATCACCCGAACGACGCCCCCATACAGCCTCAACCCCCTGAAGCGTTATAGGAAGTTGCAGAAAATATGAAAATTAGCAAACTCTCTCCCCAGAAAGTTGTATGCTCAGGTTTCAAATCAAACAGTTTTCAATGTAGTCATAAATAAATTCCAAATGTTTGGCCTAATGAAGTTCATATAGGTTGAGATAGCTGTATACTTTAATTAACTTCTTCCCTATGCCGTCTATAAGTGTCACTCCTGACCAATTACCTCAAACACCTAGGCAAATGCATTTACAAACGGCCCATGATCTGGAGTAGGACCGGTTACTGCCTGTGAGAAATTTTCATGTTGTCATGTGTATGGTTATTCTCCCACCATCACAATGGGATCAAATAGATATACAAGAACAATGCCAGTCTGATATCATCATTTCAGTCAGGTCTGTAGCCAACAGGTGGAAAATTCCGGGAAATGCGTGAAAAGAGTGTGTATTACTCAAAGACACTCTGTACATACGAAGTCGCCTCTTACCAACGTCTCCTCAACATTCGTAGTGTCCGTCATAGTTAGTAGGTGGTATTCTCGAATTTTCATTGTATTAGGATTTCGATTTCGACAGTTTATTAATACAAATATCAATCAACTGTGATGAAACCAGAGAAATCGACTAAATTAGTATCTTTCCCGTTGATCTATGCTTCGATTAGGCGCAGGCGCGTACCGAGAGATTTGTCTGGGGGGGGGGGGGGGTCGGTTGAGGTCGGAACCCAACGGAAGTGCGCCCTCATAAATGGTCTCACCCTCCCTATTGGCAAATAAATGCAATTTAATGGTCCCCTAGACACATGCTGCTGGGCAATATTGACGAATAACATATTCAAACCTCATCCGAACGCAAAAAAAGATGGTATTCCGCCTAAGTACACCAGAATGACTGTTCATGATCAGAACAGTAACAACTTGAGACGTGAACCTACTCAGAACTTCTCAGAACTACCTTATACTGCTGCGAATTTCAGATTCGGAAATTTGCGCAGCATAGTTGAAAGAAGTGTATACCCATAGTTTCATGTATTATGGTCACATAGTTTTACTGACGGAATCATAGTAGCTAGAGTATATCCAAACTCCTTCAAATGACTAATATCAAGGTACTGATAAAACAGCTTGTTATTTCAGGAAACCGCAGCTTGGCAAAGATATTTCCACAACCTTTGCGTTGCTGTGATCGGGTCTATTATTGTTTGATCAGCTTACGACGGCTAGTATGTGCCAACTCCAATAAGATACTAGATAATATTTATAATATCACGATAAGGTAACAGAAAATATATTTCATTGTATCAATAAATATAGTGCCGATAGGCTTTATTGGAATTTACTGTCGTTGATGCCCAATACGAGGCGTTTGTGGACAATACAAGACGCCGAGGTTGTCCTATCAAACCGGCCCTTGATGGTGTTATTAGGTCATAAAATCAGATGGTAGTCTTAGAGACAGGACCACAAATTTGTTTGCTGAGATGCATATGGCAAATGAGGACAATCATTGGGCATGCGATTACTGGTACACCGCCGTAGCAAAGTACAATAGAGGGGTTTTATGGCAAAGAGTTAGGACGCCAAAAAAAATACCAATAGGGGTTTTGGTATTTTGTAATATTGAAGATGTTATTTGAACTTTACAATGGCAATCAAGATAAATGGTTGCTTTATATATCTATATATATATATATAATATATATATATATATATAATATATATATTATATATATATATATTATAATATATATATATATATATATATATATATATATATATATATATATATATATATATATATATATATATATATATATATATATATATAATATATATATATATATATATAATATATATATATATATATATATATTATATATATATATATTATATATATATATATATATATAGATATATATATGTACCGCCTAAATTTGAGAATTCTGATTGGCTGAACAGTGAACAAAACATGATAGCCAATGATAATTGGCTAATCATAATAAAATGTAAGAATATTCAACGCCCCAATATAGATGAGGAGAAAGAACGCTATAATAGAAAAATCCGACAAACATGTTACATTCCCCTCACGAACTGACACCCTGTAGAGTAAATACTTATAAATCAAGAATCTGCTTTGGTTTGACAGAACGACTCGAATGGGTTTGATAGGGGCCAACTGTCGCAGGTTGTCACTCCTGTAATCTTTACCTACTCACAATATAGACCTGATGCTGAATGGTCTTCTTGGTCATGCTGCACTCATCATCGAGAAATGCATCAGTTCCCTCACTCTCTTTTCGTGTTCTCCTTAAATTCGAGAATGAAATGCTCACCAATAGATCGTGGTTCTGGCCTCTTGTCCAAATAATTTTGGCCGAAGACACTTACTAGTGTCCTGATTCTGAGCATAACTTTTCTTTCTACGATGAGGGACCCTTGGTCCCTAGATGAATGATCGTGATAATTTTGTGTTTGTCTAGGGTGTCTTCTTGTAGACAGTGGGCAACATCATCACGGTTTTGGGCTCGATTTTCGACCTACCATGAACATTAGTTTTTATACCGTTGGACCGTTTATTAGTTCGGCATGTTGTGGGAAAATCAACACCACATTGGGGCGTAGTTCTACAGGGCCAATACAGACCACTATCGACATCAGACATTGACTTGACTGTTTTGGTGCTTGGTTGAAACAGCTTGAGCAATGTATTCACTTTGACTATATTGTTGTCCGTATTCTCTTTAATATTCACCCTAATCTGCTAATTCGGCTCCATTCCTGCCTGAAACCGTAAATTTCAGACTTTCAGATAAGTCCTCTCAAATTTGAATCCCTCACCTATCGCTGAAATTATAAATGCTTTCTTCAAATCTGGATTTTACTTGATGCTTCAAGCAAGCTATTGGTGCAACATTGTTGCGACCCATTCTCTTATTTCACTAGGTTTTTCGGTCCCTCGTACAAATAGCTAGGCTATAGGTGAAAGAGCTTTCTGAGTAGCCGGTCCTAGAATCTGGCATGGTTTAAAAAACTTGTACATATCCGTGAGTCTCCTTCTGTTTTGGGGTCTATAGCGCCTAGACTGGTGTCCCCTCCTTCCTCGCGCTTGGTGATTTTGGAGTCTATAGGTGAACTGGGTCCCTCCTCTCGCTGGGGGGTGTCTTGGATCTATAGGTGAGACTGGTGTCTCATTCCTCTCGCTTGTGTGTTGGGGTCTGTATGGTGAGACTGGTTGTCTCATTCCTCTCGCTGGATGATGTTGGGGTCTATAGGGTGAGACTGTGTGGCCTCATTTCCTCTCGCTGGGGGTGATGTTGTGGTCTGTAGGGTAGCACTGGTGTTCATTCCTCTCGCTGGGTGATGTTGGGGTCTAGAGGGTGAGACTGGTGTCTCATTCCTCTCGCCTTGTGTGCTGATGGGATTATGGGTGAGACTGGTGTCTCCTTCCTCTCGCTGGGTGAATGTTTGGGTCTGTAGGGTGAGACTGGTGTCTCCTTCCTCGCGCTGGGTGATTTTGGAATCAATAGGTGAGACTGAGTCTCATGCCTCTCGTTGGGTGATGTTTTGGGGTCTATAGGGTGAGACTGGTGCTCAATCCTCTCGCTGGGTGATGTTGGGGTCTATAGGGTGAGAATGGTACTCATTCCTCTCGCCTGGGTGATGGTTTGGGGTCTGTAGGGTGAGACTGGTTCTCATTCCTCTCGCTGGGTGATGATGGGATTTAGAAGGTGTCACTTGGTGTCTCATCCTCTCGCTGGGTGATGTTGGGGTCTGTAGTTGAGACTGGTGTCTCCATTCCCTCGCTGGGTGATTTTGGAGTCCGATAGGGTGAGACTGATGTCTCATTCTCTCGCTGGTGATCTTGGGGTCTATGGGGTGAGATTGGGCCTCATCATCTCGCTGGGTGATGTTGGTGTCTGTAGGGTGAGACGATGTCTCATTCCTCTCGCTGGGCGATCTTGGGGTCTATGGGTGTGAGCTTGGTCACCTCCTTCCTCTCACTGGGTTATTTTGGGGTCTATAGGGTGAGAATGGTGCCGCATTCCTCTCGGCTGGTGATGTTGTGGTCCTGTAGGTGAGCTGGTTTCTCATTCCTCTCGCTGGTGTTATGTTGGGGGTCTGTAGGTGAGCGGTGTCTCATTCCTCTCGCAGGGTGCTGATGGGATTTATAGGGTGAGACTGGTGTCTCATTCCTCTCGCTGGGTGATGCTGGGCGTCCTGTAGGGTGAGACTGGTGTCTCTTTCCTCTCGCTGGGGATTTTTGGAGTCATAGGGTGAGATGATGTTCCATTCCTCTCGCTGGAGATGTTTGGGTCCTATAGGTGAACTGGTGCCTCATTCCTCTCGCTGGGTGGTTTGGGTGCTGTAGGGTGAGACTGGTATCTCATTCCTCTCCGCTGGGTGATGTTGGTGTCTGTAGGGTGAGACTGGTGTCTCATTCCTCTCGCTGGGTGATCTTGGGGTCTATGGGGGAGATTGGTGCCTCATTCCTCTCACTGGGTTATTTTGGGGGCTATAGGGTGAGATTGGGTCTCATTCCTCTCGCTGGGTGATGTTGGGGTCTATAGGGTGAAACTGAAAAAAAATGTCTCATTCCTCTCGCTGGGCGATCTTGGGGTCTATGGGGTGAGATTGGGACCTCATTCCTCTCACTGGGTGATTTTGGGGTCTATAGGGTGAGAGTGGTGCCTCATTCATCTCGCTGTGTGATGTCGGGGGTCGCTGGGTGATGTTGGGGTCGATAGGGCGAGACTGGTGTCTCATTCCTCTCGCTGGGTGCTGTTGTGGTCGATGTGTGATGTTGGAGTCTATAGGGCGAGACTGGAGTCTCCTTCCTCTCGCTGGTGATGTTGGGGTCATAGGCGAGAATGGTGCCTCAATTCATCTCGCTCGTGTGATGTCGGGGTCGATGAGTGAATGTTGGGGTCTTAGAGGGTGAGCTTGGTGCCCTCATTCCTCTCACTCTGGGTGATGTTGGGGTCTATAGGGCGAGATTGGTGCCTCATTCATCTCGCTGTGTGATGTCGGGGGTCAATGATGAATGTGGGGTCTTTAGGGCGAGACTGGTGTCTCATTCCCTCGCTGGTGAATGTTGGGGTCTATAGGGTGAGAATGTGCCTCATTCATCTCGCTGTGTGTGGTCGGGGTCGATGGTGATGGTGGGGTCTATAGGTTAGACTGGTGTCTCATTCCTATCGCTGGGTGATTTTGGGGTCTAATAGGGTGAGTTAGTGCCTCATTCATCTCGCTGTGTGATGTCGGGGTCGATAGGTGATGTTAGGGTCTATAGAGTGAGACTGGTTGTCTTCCTCTCGCTGGGTGATGTTGGGGGTTTTTATATATGGGCCCTGTTTAATTAAGAGTGTCCCTGATGATGATAGGGTACACGGCCTACATGGCGATGAACTCATTCCTCTCGCTGGTGCTGTTGGTGTCTAAAGGTGAGACTAGTGTCTCATTCCTCTTGCTGGGTGCCTTTGGAATCTATGAGGTGAACTGGTCTATTCCTCTCGCTGGTGATTTGGGGTTTTTTAGGGGCCCTGCTGACGTGTCATGATGATGGATGGTTACAGCTGCCGTGCATGTTCGAAGACTCATTCCTCTCGCTGGGTGCTGTTGGTGTCTAAGAGGTGAGACTCGGTAAGTCTCATTCCTCCTTGCTGGTGCTGTTGGAATCTATGGAGGTGAAACTGGTGGTGGGGGGTTTTGTTTCTTCTTCTCTCGCTGGGTGATGTTGGGGTTTATAGGGCCCTGGCTGCTAAGTGTCATGATGATATGGTAACTGGCCTAGCATGGCGAAGACTCATTCCTATCGCTTGGTGCTGTTGGAGTCTATGGGGGCCCTTGAACAGAGTGAGCCAGCTGCTTACTCAACAGAGTATAGGGCTTGACTTGTCCCGAGTGTTTTTTAGATACGCTATTACTCCTCGAATGATCCTAACCAGTACAGATTATATATTGGCGTAGCATTCTTATTCATCACGGTAAAACAAACCAACACCCAGTTTGGTTTTCCAGATTACCTAAGAAGTTTTGTTAATTTATTTTTTTTAACAAAAGCAAAATTGTGAAAACTAACACCATGGTGTATTATTACAATCATTTCCATCAAACAAAAAATTCATAAATATAACTGTATTACTTGATAAGAAATTATTCAGCAATATAGGTTTATTATGAATATGTAAAATGTAAATAAAAGCACTAGAGTGTAAAGGCAGTAACAGTGAGAGAATTCAAATGTCAATGAGGAAAACGAAAACAAAATGTTGTGCATGATGTTGTCAGGTCATGGCAGAATCAGTGAGCTCCCGGAGTATGAAAGTTTGCCCACTGGGTTGAATATTGATTACCCGAAGATTCAGCAACGCTGGGCCTCGACCCATTCATGGGCCTCGGCACAAATGATGGTATCCGGTCATATCATATTATAGTGTTTGGTACAGAGTGCTAGGTAACTTGCATATTCTCCCTTAGAGTTGGCTACATCCACAGAGTGGTATTCCTGATGGTCAGTGTGTCGGTAATTCCTCGGCAGAAAGCAAAGGCCTCTGTCTGGTTCCTACATAGTGTTTGGGTATCGGAGTGCTAGGTTATTCATCTCATCTCCCCCCTTATCCTCGGAGTTAGCTACATACACAAGTGGCCATTACCTGTCATGGTTTGCGTGATTCAAAAAATTTGCCCGCAAGCAACATACAACTACCAGGGACATGGCTAACGCACGCGATGACTATTCCAAATGCAATTCCTGAGAAAAGGACAAAACAAAATGAACACAAACGGACAGAGAACAATTTCCCATTATCATTTTGCATACACTGTTAGGATCAGACCGCAGGCATCCCGGTTTCTATCACACCGGCGAGGCGAAGGACCCCCTCCTACATATGCGAGGGGTTTTCCATTCATATCCAAATTCTGATCACATGTAGACAGGCAGGCAGATAGGATAGATAGACCGACACAATACCTCCCCCTGCTGTAATGGCTGAGGAGAGCTAAAGCAAAAAGAATCGTTTTGGATCAAATCTCGTACATCGCAATGGTACAAGGAACAGAGGCAGTCGCAAAGACTTGGATCCCTACATGATGAGTAAAGCCTGTGATTGCCATTTTCTAATGCCACTTTTAGAATGAATGCTTGATTGAGCAATTCTTTTTTATTGCTTGATTTCCGCGGGATTCAGGAAGCAAGTAAAGCTCATCAAGGAACCCTGGCCATATTGATCGTTGTGAGCCCCAGTGATAACTCGCCTTCTCTTCTCGACTAGTGCTCGAGGATATCGAGGCAGGGGTGTTACCATCCCCAACCTGCAGCAGGACCGCCATTTACGTCCTATCCGAGGAGGACGATCAGTGAACTCCGGCATCCGACTACTTTTCTTGGAATCCGGAGGAGCGGAAGATTCATGTCTAACATGCTTCTCTAAGCCGGACTGACGAGATTTATTGCGAATATCCTGAAACCAAATTCAGGAACCCATGACAATACACAGCCATTAAGCAGAATATACAAAGTGAAGACCAAGACCTCGTCCATCGCAATATAAGCAACAGCCACCTAGGGCAAAAAAACGTCCAGTGACGTTGGATTTCGAACCTAAAAATGTTTTGCTTGAAAGCATCGCTAATAGCACTCTGCCATTCTTCTGCTTACTGGTGGCGGCCGAGGGGCATCAGCTGATAGAGTCCTAAATACTATGCAGGGGTCTTGCCCTTGTCCGACATGCATGGTGCCAGACAACCCTGTAAATACGCCAGTTCGGGTTACAGTTAATGGGAGATATGATATGGTCAAAAGAGTCATGAGGGAACGATGACAGTTCGACATGAAAGTTACAGTGTGCAGAACAATCTTTTAGAACTCCCCTGCTGAAAATTACCAATCGCCATGCAAAAAACAAAACTTTACAGATTTCGCCCATACTTAACAACATTAACATCCAAAAAAATGGAGAAGAAATGGGTTTTCAAATAGTAGTGACGGTTTAAAAATAAGCGGTAACGCTATTGCTATGGAGGGAATCTCAACTATTCCTACGAAAATGTTCTGTGGTGAGCATGACGCAATCAACCACAAATGGTATTAATATGGAATGATAGACCAACGGATATCACTCAATACCATGTGATATGTCAGCTGGCAAGACATCCCAACGCCTACGTCCTGACGATTTCTAACTCCACATGAAATTATTCCAAACGACTGTCAAATGCCACACAAAAAAACCCCAACATAACCACGAACCTTCTGGCTGACCACCTGCGGCCACTCTGCCGATGGAAAGTATCCCTAACCCCGCCAGCGCCTTGGGACCCAAAAACCCGAACACTCCCCATGGCCTCTACCTAAGAACCAGTACATGTAACTTTGAGAAAATCGAATTGGAGCTTGTGGGAGGGATGCCATTCAATGTACTATTATGTGACAAATTTCATAAAATGGACCCTCCGGCCAATGGGACCTTGAACCAAAAATTTCATGAACAACGGCTGAAGGTGACGGCTGTTGTTAGACCTTCTTATGACTGTATGTCAGCACTGTGCATTCAAAAATATTGTAAGAGGAGAGCATTTTGCGTAATTCACCATGATGAGCCCCAGAGACAACACTGGGCATGGGTCCTAAATCCATGCAAACCTTTGAAAGTTATTGGCCATCAGGCCAACAGTGTATGACGGAACTCAGCCTGTGAAATAATCGTTGGAGATACACGATTTTGCGTAGTTCATAGAATGGGCCCTTAGAACCCAAAAGTGGCAATTGGCCCCCCAAATTACGACACTCCCAATGCTCTCATCAAGGGCCTTCCACATGCTAAATTAGAAACATCAAATGACAAGCTTGTGGGAAAAAATGTATTCAAGTACCCTTGTGTTTGAAATCTTATAAAATGTCTGTACAACAGGGCATTATCAATTTCGCGACCGACCAAAACTCTGTTGTTGAGTCATGAACCATGGTGGCATGACTCTGTGCTGGAGTTTCTGCCATCAAGACCGCCATTTACCATCCCCATCTAACTGAGCCTAACCAGGCACACTCTTCTGGTCTATGAACTCAGACAATGTTATCATTATCAATTTGCCCTCTGTGTCTGGTGGGGCCTACAAAAATATACAACTCCAGATATTCAATCGGAGTAATAAAAACGTTCAATAATTCAATCAGTAACAGGCCTAGACCCTGGCAGTTACATCATTTAGAATTCATCCTACTTCGATTCGCATGTAATATATTGTTAAAGAAGTTCATATCAATACTTATGGGAGTAATGATAGGTTAGTAAATAACCAAGAATCAACCATACATGTAGTAGTAAGCTTTCGAATTCTCATATTACACAAGATGTGTGCTAATGCCTGGCAGTTGGATACAGCGCATGCATCGCACATGAAATAAAAAAAAAAAATCAACAGACTGTCCCTGTGTTATAATCAACTGGCACATAGTCTACACAAAAAATATTAATTGAATCGGTCCGATTAAGAGAGTAGAGAAGTAGAGCAATCATAGGAACCCTTGTGCAAGCCAATCTTCACTTACTAGAAATTACCACCCTTCAGCTTCTTAGCACTAGGTTGGTTCCTACAAGGGACGAAGTTACAACCATGTTCAGGTTCCTCCACATGGATCTGAGAGGAGCCGATTGTGAGGATAAGCAGGCGGATGTTGGATACATAAGAGTGATGCAGTGTTACATGCGTACTTACTGCCTTCACTCATGGTACCACGGAGCATCCATCTGGGTCTGCCACACCACTATGGAGGGGTACGGACATTGTTCTTGTAATGTCATTCGGTGGTTATCTCATCTTCTTGTATACAGTGACGTGGGGGGCTTTCTTCATAGCATCATAAAACGCATCGGTTGAGAGGCTGTCAAAGAAAATTAAAAATGGGTGACAATGCGATGATGGTTAAATTCAGAATTTACCCCAAGCAGGCCCCTGCAAGGGGGGGGCGGGGGGGGTGCTGGGGTGCGGCAGCAACCATATTTTATGACGGGGTTTTGCACACCTACCGACCTTTCAGGTCATTGTTGTCCAGTAACCCCCATTCGAGTTTTGGAGCTAACGGGCTTGTCAATATTTGCACGAAATTTGTATCCCAGTTCGATCAGCTGACTGCGTAAGTTGTTATTCAGTGTACTTGAGCAACTTGAATGGAAGATATCCTAATAGACCCCAAAATCACTTGATATTTTGATGATTGATCTGA
>JAODTK010002816.1:0-15070 GCA_026419785.1 Sclerodactyla briareus | reverse complement strand
CTAGGGTCCGGGGGGTCATGACCCCCAACTTTTGGGAAGCCTCCATACAAAATGATTTTTTTCACACACGATTGTTTTTCCCATCACTGCTTCGGAACCCCGCCCCCCCCCAACTTTCAGACATGGCTGCGCCCTTGCACACACAGGCAAGTTGGTCAAGAGCCATTGAAGTCACCATATAATCCTCCTATATCTATCTTGGCAACGAAACATTTAAGATCGATGTTGTACTGGACAGTTTTGTTCGGCTAGGGGAGCTACAACGTCAGCTGCAATTTTGACCAACTTTGACTCTCCTTTCGCTTTTTTACCTCTTGACCTAAGGACCTTTGTGACCTTTGGGGCAGTTTTTCGTACGGCCAGACTCGTCTCCTTTTTAAAACCCAAAAAGACAGGAAAACGCCTCTAAAACACTGATAATCAAATTAGAGCCTATTCTTCGCAACGAAAATTTTCTGGGGGTTGGCGTAGGCTAATAGAGAATTCCGTTCGTCGTGCATAGCCCCTTCAATCAACTGCATGGTGACCTACTTTGGCTTGCCTCTTTTGACCTTTTGACCTCATTTGACCTAGTGACCTTGTGATCTTCTGAGTCGATTATTCGTGACGGCCCATACTCGACTTGTCGCAGCAAGTTAAAAAGTTAAACAAAATTCATGTTCGATACTGATTACCGCACTGAAACATTTTGGAGGAATAGGAAATGGAAGTTTTGTTCGGCTGTGTTGCTACAACGGGACCCGACCTTCCAGTACACACACAACTGTCGGTACCTAAAGGGAAGTTACAAGCTCGCATGTACGAATCCCAAATTAAAATGTGAAAGCGATAAAAATGGCATGCCATAAGATTCACAGTATTCAAAGTAGAAAGTTGAAAGGGGGTGATGAGTAACAAATGTCACAGCATTTTAGATAAGCGGGAAGATAAAACAGACTGCTGCGTTAAACGACATTAAAGCGCTTAATGCATCGAGAGTAAAGGAAGATTTTGGACGATTTGTAACTGCATTCAAGCATCCAGGATTATTGCTCTGCTGAGATTAGAAAACATGGGTGACTCGTGTCGGCAATGGCGTCAAGCTTAGACTCGATACTGCTGGCACATACTCCATATGGCCTTATTCCCTCCCCGAATACGATAACCTGTCTGATAACAGAATCAATGCGTTTCTTATCATTAGCAGTCACAGTACCACCCCAGCATGTCAACTACCAATATCTCATCCGCGAATGACTGAGTTTCAAAAGACAGTCATTACCTTTTGCACTGGTACTATTTTTCATCAATTCTGAAGTATCCGAACTTCTAACAATATTCAGATTTTAGGGATCTTGAATGTCGCCCTCTATTAAAGGTGAATATTCAAGCATCCAAAGAATCATACGCACAGTTCGTTCTTGTTTTCATCACTAAATCTTGTTATCTATTAATTTATCTAATTTATATATCAGGCATTATCCACGCCTTCGTGGTGGCCTCCATTGTTTTCACTAGCACGATAACGATGCGATACGATACGCTCATTGTTAGCTGCGGGAGAGTCAGCTCTACAGTCAATCTGTCTCTCCGTCCGTTCGTTTCGTTCGTTCGTCCGTTTCGTTAGTTCGTCCCTTCTGTTCGTCACGTTCATTCCGTAACTCCTAAACCATACATGTGCGATCAGGTTGAAATTGGTAGGTGGATGGAGCTTGCTTACTGGCTAGCCTTAGCTCCTTACATTTATGTGCGAATCATTATAGGTTTATTAGATTCATTCAATTAAAAATCCAATTATTACCCCCACTTTCCACTTTAATTTGACTTCTTGACCGCCAGACAATTTGTTGTTTACAGTACTCCATCCTCTGCTGAGCAGTGTTTTACCTTTATCTTTAAGAATGTCCAGGGGGAGATGTTTCTCTTTCTTCATCACTCTCGCCCTAGTTTTACAACTAGACCCTGCCTTTCAGGATTTGTTTACATTACATCTTGTCCATTTCAGAAGGTCCAGGGGAGATGTTTTCTTTCATCTACACATCTCGCCCTATTTACATTAAGTCCTGCTCTGCAGGGATTTGTTTTACATTACATACCTCCCGTCCAATTTCTCTCTTGGAGACCTAGAATGTGTGGAGCGCAGGAAGCTTCCAATTGCCAATGGGGCTTGGCCCCCCCCCCCCACACCTGAATGCTGGTTTAATGGTAACTTGTGGAGTCGCGTTCTCAACTATAACATGAGTGTCACATGTTAGATATTCATTTCTGTGGTAAGTGTTTTCCCACTCTTCACTGCCACAGGCTTAAGAATGAGTACTGATAGCAAGTATTAGGCTATTTGGTGACATGTTCCATTCCAGTCCTTGGTTATGACAGCGGTCAGTTAAATGTTAACAAACAATAAATGTGAAATGGCGAAAAACATGCAGTTTATTCGCCACTGGAATTCGCTGTCCGCAGCTTACCAAGACGTTCGACTTGCACTTGTTTATAGGATGGAGTGTTCTCCATTCTAGTGGGGCGGTAAAAGGTGGGGTAACTTTTATTGGACATATTTCAAAACTGACCCCCATCTCAGCTAATGTGAATTCGCGATTTCTCATGAGTACGAACCCATAGAATTTAGCTCGCCTTAGGCAGATATAGAAGAGAATCCCGCACCGCCTCTACCCCCACCCCCACCGCCCCCTTCCTCCCTGCCTATCTCCCTAACTTCCTTCTTCCTCATATCCGGTGGAGCAACGCACCACGGCCGTGCCAAACGTCCCCCAATACAACTTAGGGCTTTCACATACTCTTCGCCCAATTGCAACACAATTTCATCACTTCTTGCGTCAAGTTATCGCATCCTGATAATTTTTATTATGTCAACGATCGAAAATAACAACAAACAGATAACGACGTGTCCGAGTCACGACATCATCCGAATCGACTTCCGCACTACTAAGTGTGAACACTCCTATTAAAACAAAAACTTCCCAACTGGAGTCTGTACTACAATTCTTGTACGTTCATCCCACTATGGTGAACAGCCCTTTAAGTCGTAACGGAATGATTGACTATCTTGGGTCTGACCATGCATTACATGTTTACATGGGGTCGAGTCCAATTGTTACTATGACCACACGAATCACGTGAACTGGCTGAAAACCTGTCAGAAAACCCTGATCACTTTTTACTGCAGATTCGATTACAACAATGCCAACTTATATTGCGCAATTAGATTTGGCTTAATGAGCTATTCCTGACGTTTTGCAGGATCATTGTAATGAGAATGACGTGCGGAAGTGTTTCTCAAAGTGACATGAGGCTACTGGCCCGACAAAATCACGAAAAGATTATTAAAACTTGCAGCTCCCTGCGTTGTTGTTCTCCTCAATTTTCCAAAGAACCCTAGATAATGGCGTTATCCCTGTATCCGGAAAACGTCAATACTAACCCCAGTCAACTAAAAACAAAGTAATTTTCTGGCCCCGGTGATTACAGGCCCATACGTCTGACCACTAACATCGTGATCTGATTGGGAGGAGAGGTTCCCTCACCATCCCGCCTCCCTGGACCGCTAGACAAGGAATCGTTAATATGCCAGGTGTCTCAGTTTGGCACACGGAAGCACGCATTTAGTGGTAATGACGCGTGGGTCGTCGATAGTCACAATGCGTGTTTTCTAAAGCATCTTCGAGAAGCCTCTTACCACGTGACCTGTCGCACTTGACCTTCACACTATCGACCCCCAGTTTTCGGTGAATAGGTCATTATAAACTTCACCCCGCAACACTGTAACTGTTTCGGGAATATTATGGTTTTGGCACGGATGGTTGCCTCGCCCGTCTCCGTGCGCCCGCCGTGCCGCCGGAAACTTTAGGCGTTAGCGCTCTCATTCTTTAAACACTATTATCCTATTGACCCCAAACTTGTACCATGTCCTATGAGTAAAATCTCGGATAAGTTCGAAAATGGGCTATATCGTGAATTTGTTGCCCTCTATTTTGGCGGTTTGTTCGCAAAATTTCAGTTCCGTGGCATTTACCCGAACGTGGTGGTTGTGTGTATTTGTTGGAGCCAAAACATGGCGCAATTTCAAGGTCCATCCGAGGTCAAGTTTGCATTTCTTTGGGCCCAGTAAGCCTAATTATAACATAATGTTATGTATTTTCAAACTTATTTGGATTTTCTGAAAGCTGGGTGACGTAGGTTCCAACCTATCAGTGCCGATGCCATTTTCCTATGTGGCCGAGGTCACTGGATGTCATCTTGCATGACTAATTTGCATAATATTGGCCCAATAGCAATTAGGCAAATTTATAAACTTTGTTGGATTCTCACGTAAACTTGGTGAGTAGGACCTTCTAACAGTTCCCGATAATTTATAAATAAATTGCTTGAACACTGAAGTCATTATGTGTGTTTAATTACATCTTCGTTGCATAATAGAATATTAATGTCATTATGGTCTCAACTTTTAGGGGATTTTTGATCGAACTTTGTGAATAGGACCTACTACTCCAGTCCCCGATAAATTTATTCAATAGCATCAGTCACTATGAGTTGTCCTGATCAGCTTCACATGATAGTTTAATACTTTTTCGCATAACATTGGACATGTTTCATTGGAATGCAAATATGCTTCTAGAGTGTGGATGGATAACATGGAGTGTAACATTTTACATAGAAAACCGCCATGTCATTGATGTCTTAAAGGTCACTTAGGGTCAACAACTGAGGTTAGTACTTTTCGTCAATAGCACTGGGTGTGTTCATCAGGTTGCAAAATGCTCCTAGGCTAGGAGTGGATGTATCACATGGAGATTAACAATTCTCATAACTGCATATATTCAAAGCTTCATTCGAGTCACTTAGAGGTCAAAAACTGTTTTTTTGGCTATAATCGAGATGCATATCGGCGAAGGGCTGGATGGTTCACCGTTATGATATATTGTTGACCTGCATGTGGGGTACCTCGACCCCGAATATTGAACCTCTTCGGGTGGTCATTGGGGTAAAGGTCGTAATCTTGAATAAATGTTGCTATTTAGGAGGTACGGGCAACAAAAATAGAAACTGTTATTTTGGAATTTGATTGAGCTTTGTGTGCTTTATGGAGAGAAACAACTCCCGCCTTCGATCGGACACCTTACTTTGGTAGTTACAAGGGTTAAAGTTCCATTTTATACCTTTTTTCGCAATAACATTGGACATTTCTTGGCATCAATATGCCTTCTAGATGGATGCTCACATGGAGTGTAAACAATTTCATAAAAACCGCCAAGCATTGAAGGTCATTAAAGGTCACTTTGGGGTCAAAACGATGTTAGTATACTTTTTTTTCGGCAATAGCACTTGGGTGTTTCATCAGAATGCAAATGCTCCTAGAGTGGATGTATCACATGGAGAGTAACATTCTCATAAACCTGTCATATCATTAACTGGTCATTACGGGGTCACTTAGGAGGGGTCAAAACACTGTTTTTTGGCATAATCGGAGAAATTAATATTTGTGAAGGCTTGAAGGTTAACCATTGTGATATAATGTTGACCTGCATGTGTGGAACTCTGACCTAATTTGACCTCTGTCCGGGTTGGTCATGTGGTTAAAGGTCGAATCTTGATAAATTGCTTCTTTAAAGGATTTACCGGGACAACAAAAATCGAAACTGGTTTTATTTTGGGATATGTGATTGAGCTTTATGTGCTTTATGGCGATAAAACAACTCCCGGCTTCGATCGGCCACACTTACTTTGTTAGTTACCAAGGGGTTAAAGTTCATTTTATACCTTTTGCACAATACATTGGACATGTGTCATTGAATGCCATATGCTTCTAGGAGGTGGATTGCATCACATGGAGTGTACAATTTTCATAAAAAACCGCCCATGTCCATTGAAGTCATTAAGTCACTTAGGGGCCAAAACTGATGTTAGTACTTTTTTTCGGCATAGCACTGGGTGTGTTCATCAGATGCAAAATGCTCCTAGAGTGGATGTATCACTGATAGTACCAATTCTCATAAAAACTGTCATATCTTAAAGGTCATTCGGGGTCACTTGGCATAAACTGATTTTTGGCTATTATCGGAGAATTGAAGTATTGCGAAGGCTGGATGGTTCACCATTGTGATATAATTGTTGACCTGCATTTGTGGACCTCTGACCTGAATTTGACCTCTGTCGGGTGGTCATGTGGTTAAAGGTCGATATCTTGAATAAATTTGCTTATAAGGAGTTACGGGCTCAAAAAAAGCTGTTATTTTGTGATATGTGATTGAGCTTTATGTGTTTATGAGAGACACAACTCCCTGCTTCGATCAGACACTTTACTTTGGTAGTTACAAGTGGTCCCAGTTCATTTTATACCTTCTTCGCGATATAACATTGGACATGTCTTGGAATGCAATATGCTTCTAAGGAGTGGATCTCACAGTGGAGTGTAACAATTTTCATAAAACCCGCCATGTCCATGAGGTCATAAAGGTCCCTTAGGGGTCCAAAACTGCTTTTAGTACTATTTTTCGGCAATAGGCACTGGGTGTGTTCATCAGAATGCAAAATGCTCCTGGAGTGGATGTATCACAGTGAGAGTACCAATTCTCATAAATTCTGTCATATCATTAAAGTCATTCGAGGTCACTTAGGTGTCAAAAACTGTTTTTTTGGCTATATTGGAGAATTGAATATCTGCGAAGGCTGGCGGTTCACCAGTGTGATATAAACTTGTTTACCTGCATGTGTGTGCCCTCTGACCTGAATTTGACCTCTGTCGGGTGGTCATGTGTGTGAATGGCGAATCATGAATAATGTGCTTCTTTAAGGAGTTGACGGGCAAAAAAATAGAAAACTTGTTATTTGGGATATGTGATTGAGCTTTGTGGGCCTCATGGAGAGAAACCACTCCCGCTTTCGATCGGAACACTTACTTTGGTAGTTAACAAGGGGTCAAAGTTCAATTTTATACCGTTTTTCGCAATAACATTGACAATGTTCATTGGAATGCAATATGCTCTAGGAGTGGATGCATCACATTGCAGTGTAACACTTTTTAATAAAAACCGCCTTGTAATTGAAGGTCATTAAGGTCACTTAGGGGTCCAAAACTGATTTTAGTACTTCTTCCGCACTCACTGGGTGTGTCATCAGAATGCAAAATGCCTAGGAGTGGATGTATCACATGGAAAGTAACAATTTCATAAAACGTCTTCCTTAAGATCATTTCGAGTTCACTTAGGGGTCAAAACTGTTTTTTTGGCTATATGGAGAATTGAATATCTGCGCAGGCTGGGTGATTTACCATTGGTGAATGTAATTTTTGACCTGATTGACCTCTGTTGGGTGGCATTGTGGTTAAAGGTCGAATCTTGAATAAATGTGCTTTTTTTAGACGCACCTTGTCCGGGGCTTGTAAGGAGGGTTGCCTTCATACAATTAACAAGTTGCATTATGGATGACCCTTTCCTGTACAAACGTTGTTCGCTCACAAGTCTATAATTATTCTTTCTACGAATATTGTCCGTTTATGTTCACCATTTTCTGAATAAGAGATGCGGGATATATACGTCTGGGGTTTACCCCGCCCTGCATTTTAGTTAATAATAAATAATGAAACAGATCGGAAGAGAGACGAAAAGGGGGGGGGTGAGTTTTTTTTTGTTGGGGGGGGTGTTTTTGAATTTTTACCTAGGAATTTTGTATGCTGAACAGTGTTGAATGTAATTACCTAATTATATAATAGGCTTAGCTCGCACGAGTGACTCTTAAGCTCACCAAGTCGCAATCAGTGGCTTAGGCAGGATTCAGTGACAGGGGACATTGTATTAAGTGAGTCATGGGGGCGTGGTCCAAGGTAGATTGTGTCCCCCTCCCCTTTGAATTTTTTTTTTAGAATTCGAGCATCCTCACATGCAATTTGGGGCAACATAGGCTAAACATCTGAGGTGATTCCTACTCATAAATCCATACTTCTCGGTTTGATAGTTCTCTGAAAAGACTCGCTTACAACTATAAGCACCATTGCCCAATCCCGGATTTTTTACCTTTTGTACCTAGAATTCTTTGTCATGATATCAAGCATTCCACAGATGACAAACCGTTTTGGCTATTGGCATGGTAACGATCAGTTCACACTCGTGTTTCCGCATGGAACTAGATCTCAGTGACTCAGTACTGTCACATCTGTTACCCATTTTCCATTCATCATTAATTTAAAACATCACACGGAGGTTTGCGGAGTCAATAAAGCAACAAAACGATGTAAAATTCGAATATAGTAAGTGACGTGAGACCAGCTGGCATTAGCCCTGGGCCGCGCACACCCTTCCGACCGACTCGTTGACGGCCGCGGTCCATACCGTACGGAGCCCCAGTTCAATTCCATTACTTTCCCTGAGTTGCTGGCGATTCTTGCACCCATCTAGCGTGAACTACCTATACTTAACTTGGCTGTGATGTTGATCAGTTATTTGCCGTTTTCAGCTAACAAGACATCGGGTGATCAATAGTAAATTTTGTTTACCACTGGAGAACTGTAAAACTCAGACTTACCGATAAGGAGCCTCCATTCTCCTTTTCTCTTTTTCAGCTTCATTTTTTTCTCTTCCTCATCCTCTCTTCACCTTTCCTTTCCTCCCAACCTCCTCTTCTTCTTTTGCCAACAACCCAAATCCTATCTTCCTATCTTCTATCTATCTTCTATCTATCTATCTATCTATCTATCTATCTATCTATCTATCTATCTATCTGTCCGTCCGTCCGTCCGTCCGTCCGTCCCGTCCGTCCGTTCGTCCGTCCCGTCCGTCCGTCCATCCTTCTGTCTGTCTGTCTGTCTGTCTTTTGTCTGTCTAATTTGATGTGCGAAATGTCCTCTTCGGGTCGGCCGCCGATCTGTCACGTTTACATGAATGAAAACGTGAATCTAATTCCACTTTTCCAGGTTCCAAGAGAGAGGTCATAATCCTGGAAGTCACGATGCTCCTTTCGGGAGAAATTAAAATATTTATCGTATGCTTGAATAATCCCTGGACAGCGACTTTGCTTGAACCTAATATGATTAGCTGGTCATGTCAATACTCCTAGCAAAAAAAAGCAGCCGCTTTCGACCTCACCCATAATGACTAAAATTGACTGTAGTTAAACGTAGTCAAGTGTTTGCGAAAATAGGACTCAATAAGAACTTGTCACAATGCTGCGCCAATAAGATGGCTTCTGTTACCCCCTGGGTCCGTTTCCCCCCCCTATTCTCACCTCCTTTTACTGCTCTAAACTATCTCAGGACCAAGGTGGACCATCTACCACAATTTCTCGGGAATCCGACAATTCTTGAAAAAATATTTTTTTATCTCGCATCTATGCGTGAAATGATTAGGATTAAGGTAGAGCATATTAACACTGAACGTCAAAATCCGACAAAGATAGCTACTAATATGATGAAACAGGAACACAATGGTGGCTGTAGCTCACAACCCCAACCCCAATAGACTGATAATCATTGCAACAAGACCCATTTAAGAGCCTTTAAACCTTTTTCCTGATTTTACTGTTTCAACAACCTGTTATTTAAATGATTATGCCTTACTCAAACAAACACCATGATCCAATTTCGAGTGAATGCATTTACTTTCCGCTTCATGTAGAGTGAGATGCATGTTTTAGCGACATTTCACACAATTGGCTGATTTAAATGTCCTATTTTTTTGTTGACAATGTCTTCATTACAAATGGTGAACATGTGGGAGAGGCAAAAACACACAGGAACATGATACCAAATTTTCCAGAAAGCAATGTGTTTTTTTATGCTTTTTTCTTTGCGCATGCAGTAGCTATAACTGTACCCATTAATGATCCTTGACCTAGCAATTTCATAGTCAAAGTCAAAGATGCCCCAGCAGCACCAATCAACTGTAGTATCCAAGTTGTGGTCAATATCTTATCAAATACTGAACCATTGGGGGTAACCAAAGGCAACTGCACGACATGGCCCATTGTGCTCTTCCAATGACCTTTGACCTTGAGTTCCACTGAAGGTCCGAAGGTTGCAGCCATCAGTCAATGATCACTATGAAAAAGTTGGTCAAACTTTATCGAAGAATGAACAATTGCGGCCAAAAGGTCATATTAAACAATGGCCTATTGGGGGGGCCCTTGATCTCGACATTCGCAAGTCAAGATTCCGCCCCCCCCCGCTCTTAATGATCACTGAACCCTACCTTTGGTCGCCCCATCAGTAAAAAAACATTGGGAAATAAACATTGGACACAATTTTGAGGCGGCGATGGCTCATTTTGCCCCTTTGAATGACTTGGATTGACCTTCCAAAGTCAAAATTGACCGTCACAGATGCACAACAGACCCAAGATCACTGTAACCGAGTTTGAAAATGGACAAATGGGAGCCCTAAAGGCTATTTCACACTTACAGCATATTGTGCTCTCTCTCGATGACCTTTGACCTTGACCTTCACAAGGTCAAAGATGCCACAGCAATAAATGACCACTGTGTCAGTGTCAACGTCCATCAAAGAGAAGAAGTCATAAGGCAATTCCACCCAATGGCCGGATTTGTCCTTACCCTACAGCTTAATTAATCCTTTGACATTGACCTTCACTTGTCAAATATGTCCCAATAGTGCATGAACATTGTGTCCAAGTTTAGAGCCAACATCCATCTAAGATGACTACTCGGGGACCAGAAAAGCTTCATGCAATGGCCTATTGTGCTCTTTAATAGCATCTGTCCAAGAGAGTCGATAGAGATTTGTTCGCATTTCATCAATATCCATCAAGAATGACTGGTGTGTGGCCTATATACATCTTTTCACCACATTCACCAGTCTACAATTCCTGGTGTCACTTTAATGACATTATTTCATCAAAAAATCTGTGTGCAAGCTGAAATCAGCACACCCAAGGAACATTATGACATGATTTCAAGATATCTAATGCACTTTATTAGGAGGAGATACATTTTGAACTTTTTGCAACACAATGGTCTATTGCACCCCTTCAATGACTTTGACCTGACTTCTTGGGGTCAAAGATTTCCCAATCATAAAATGAACATTGCTTCCAGTTTGAGCGACTCTCATAGGTGACAATCGGGCCGAAGCAAGTTCACACATGGCGTATTGTGCCCCTTTACAGGCTTTTGACCTTGCCTCGCATGGTAAAAAGATTTCCAGAGGTCGAGAACATTGTATTCAAGTTAGTCAACACCCCACCAAAGAATGAACTGCGTGGGGGCCTCTATACATCTCTCACAAAATTTTACTCTACTGGTACTGTATGACGTGCAATCAAAAATATGTTACAAGCACCACTCGAGAACAATATGACATGATTTCCAGGAAAAAATGATGCCCGTTGTATGATGAGATTATAGTTTGAAATGTTGCACCACTGTCCTATTGTTCCTCTTTAATGACCTTTGTGACCTTGACCTTTTTGAGGTCAAAATTTCTCAGTGTGAATTACCATGTTGTCCAATTTAGTCAACATTCCCTGAGACGCGAGCAAACCGAGCCGAAGAAGGCAGTAAGTTACGTCCTAATGATGTATCGATAGATAATATAATAGATAGATAGATAGGATAGATAGATAGATAGATAGATAGATAGATAGATAGATCGATAGATAGATAGATAGATAGATTAGATAAATGGCATGCGGATCCATAGCTCAACCACTAGCTGGTTTGAGCCTACAACATCGAACGAGTCAACGCGTGTGCATTATATAAACAACACGAACATTGAATTACCATAAAATTCATCATTTAATATAACGGGAAACACATAATGCATTCACTGGTAATGATAATCGTGTGTTTTTCGCGTTGTCTCAAACTAATTTTCTAATTGTTTCTTAATAGCGTACCATGGCCTCATGGCGACATTATTTTTATACAAATAAACCATTCATAAATGCACATAAAAAATGTCCTTAAAATCACTTCGTTTTAATACTGATTTCGTAGTTCATTTCTAAACAAACAAAAAAGCAAATCGGAAACTGACTGATTTTGTCATGCATACGCTACACACGCATGTCACAAACGCTCGCGTGTGCACGGACGCGTGCTCACGCCACATTCACACACACACACACACACTTACACACACCACACACACGTACACGCGGTCACGCACACAACACAAGCGTGCGCCCGCCCGCACACACCACATACGTTATACATATGAACATATACACATGCCGCGTAATAGTTTACAATGGCAATTCAATTCACCTATCAATTGATAACGATTCCTAAATTATAGTTTTACATTGGTAGTGTCAGTACAAACGCGTTTACAAAATAGGTCGATATATTGATTTACAATACTGCAATGCTGAGTGAACCTTCCAGCACCGCCTGAAAATCGCTAAATAATTACGTTCCCATCCCCTCCCATCTACCCCCGACTATGTCAATGCATTTATGGACTATAGCCAGATGTTGGAATTATGGTCAAGTACTATGCATCACTGAATAGGAATGTGTGTGACGTTGCGTGTATCTCGTATCAATATTCGTAGTGTCGGTAGGCCTATGTTACAACCGATAATGCAGTAACCACCCATAATGAATCATAACCATAGATATAAAAATTGACCGATAATGAATCACTTACCGATAATGAGATAAAAATTGACCGATCATGAAGTAACTTTCAAAACCAGATAATGAATCATGGGTCCACCGATACTGAAGTAACAATTTTTTCTTAACCGATAATGATATACCATTTGACCGATAATGAAGTAACTTTTTTAATGAATCACTTACCGATAATGATACAAAAATTTACCGTAATGAATCGACTAACCGATAAGATTGAAATTTACCGATAATGACGTAACAATTTTTCATTTTTTCGAGAATGGGTGGGGGGGGGCAACGGAAACCTACCATACTCCGTCAAACGAGTTCCGATCGGGCTGAAAATGGTTCCAATCGAATTTCTCATGCAATTTCTATCCGACTTGTATTTTTAACCCTTACTACGGCGGGTTTCAAAACAAAAATTGTGAACCGGTAATTCGTACCCGTAGAATCCAATTGAGTGCCCCGTGATGAAATTGCAATTCTTCGATTTGACAAATGTTGCTCCGATTCGCATAGTTGTGCTATGTCAAATAGTGTTAAGAAATGCTATTACAGGCCGAATTGAGGCTAGGAAATGCTCCAAACATGCTTTTTTAATTTGAGTGAAAATACCCAATCGTACATATTCTATGCATCTCAGCATCGCCGGATCCATGAGCTATACCCAGAGCTCCTAGCATATTGCATTTCGCGAGTTACAGTCACTCAGAAATGCTAGATTTCTTCCAAGCTATCATCGCCTATATCTGAAACATAAACTCAACTGCTTAAAAAGGGGAGGGAAAATGAATTGCGCTAGTGTTCGCCGCCCAACTATTCCCCGTTCCGTTATTTTTTAATATTATTAAAAAAAATAAAAAAATTTTTTTATCTTTTGGATCGACCTTTCTCGGCCACCGTAAAGTTAATCAAAGAGTGAACCTGGGTGATGACTTGAAATTGAAACGCCCATAATGTGTGTGGACAACGTGCATCAACGTTAGTTTTTGCGTGTTGAAACCGGCGTTTTGCGCATTCTTCGCCGAATCGCTTCCTTGAAACAATAGTTATAATTATACGTACGTCAAGATAAGTTCTCTGACGGTACTCGGTCAAATACACACCGAGAGCTTGGGCTAAGCCTATAAACGAATGATGGCCTTTATTTAGACTCTTTGGGAATTTCCCTACAGTACCATATCGCGTCTGCTCGCGCAGGCTAGTGAACTTCTGGACAGGGGCGACGCCAGCGGGGGGGGGGGGGGGGGGGGCGGGGGGGGGGGGGGGGGGGGGGGGGGGGGGGGGGGGGGGGGGGGGGAGGGACCGGCCCCCTCGCGGGGACTCAGCAGTGGACCTCCCGTCGGAGAACTAATCGAGAGGGTGTCGGGGAAGCGGAGGAGGACAAAAGCGATGATCATAGTGAGAGAACGAAGGAAAAAGGAGCAAAAATTAGGAAAAATTAGGAAGTTGAAAAATTAATACATGAAACTGGAGGTTTTGTGTGTAGGGCTAGGGTGAGGTGCAATTCGGCGAGCTAAAATCCGGAAAATTTCATTGGGGGACTCGTCCTGGGAAATCTGGCCCCCTCTTCGGGAAACCTGGCGAGCCGCCCCTGCTTCTGAATTCCACCAAGCTCCGCTACCCCCCATGGCGCCATCTTTGGTGGGCAATGTGGAGATGATGACTTTGTATTATTCTTGACCGTGATCCAACAACTGAATCTAAAAGGTGAGAGCCCCGTATCGAAAGGATAAAACTCGTGGCGATCATAATTTCCCACAATGATGAGCGGCACGAGCCCAGGTTGTGCCAGAATGTAGATTTTGTGGGTTTGTTAAAAGACTGTCCACTGAGGGCTATACACATCTAGGTATGCTCAATCATATGCCCTCCTCACAAAACCTCAAATCCTTTGAACTAATACTATATGCAAGTTTCAAGATGATGACAATGGATCACTGTGGGTTACTGGCAATGGGTTTCTTTCCGTTGTTTTATTCAGATGTGAAAATAAACAAACGCACTCGTGAAAATATTGCATGGAACAAAGAAACGTTTCCAAATAACTATACATTGTGAACTGACTGTACTCAAAATTTGAAACAAGAACTCTCACCCACGGAAAGTACATTGACCTACTACCAGGGAATCACATCTAACTGACGTTTCGCAAAAAAAAAAAAAACGTTCGAAACTGTCACCACCAACACAAACATAATATTACGGTATTTCAACGGGAGAGCTGATAATTTGAGTCATCGATTATGTTACTTCATTGTGGCCCTGAGATCAGTATGATATCCGAAATCTCAACCACCTCGTTGCTGCTTGCTTCCTTCGCACTTCTGGGAAGAGTAGTTGGACCGTACATTTAGAGAAAATAATATAACTTTCATGAATAAGAACCACAACAAAACATAAACAAAACATAACCATAACAACCCTTTGGTTCAAACAATGTTTATCTGCAGCATCTACATATTGGCCAAAACTCTTGGAACACCCACTAATTTCGCTTTCT
>JAODTK010002813.1:0-22674 GCA_026419785.1 Sclerodactyla briareus | reverse complement strand
GGTATAAGTTATGCAATCATGCCCAAACGAGGTAGACATACATGTCCTACTCTGAGCTTGAGTTGGAAATGAATGCCGTACTCACCATAATTTTACATTGAATCACATTGAGGAAAAGTAAGGAAAGGAAATTGGAATTGGGAAGTCTGGTTTGTTTATATCGATGACAATCATTCGTTGTGCATTAAAGGTTCGAGAAAGAAGTCAAATCACAAGGGGATTGAGGGAGAGTCCGGAAACTCCGAAGAGGAAGTTTGACCGTGCTACGGAATAGTGATGGAAACTACTGGGAGAGGAGGGACTAGCCGCAGTGGGTGGGCCTAAAAGAGAAATCTACAGGAGGAACATTATATGAAGGGCCTTGAATAGAGACCAACAAAGTGGTGCAGCACGCTTTGTGCTGATTACATTAAAAAGCACCAGCTGCTAGTTTCACCTTGAAATCTGCCAGTAAACAGGCAGTCAAGGCCGGTGAAGATTGAAGAATTAAATTTTTTGTATGAATGAGGCCTAATCTAGCTATGTTGTGTGTCATTTCAAATGAATGTACTCATTTCACAGATTAATTGTAGGCAACTGTTGAAGTATGGTATTTATCTATCCGATTCACCTTATGATTTAGGATCAGTTAGACTCCATTTCAATATTGGGTGTGTTGTAATCCTGTTGTAGGATAATTGTCTGCGTGATTTTGTGATCATTAAATCATATAGGTTAAACAAAAATTGCATAGTTCGGTGATGTGAAAGACGAAGGCAAATCAGAGGTAAAGAAAACTGTGCATTATAATTCATGCCAATAATCATTTGAAAGTGTTAAAAAGAAAAAATCTTAGCTATAACTACTTCTCATGTGGGCAAGTGGCATGCATTAGGAAAGTTAAGACGTTCGTTGGATGGGATTATGAACATTTCCACCAAGGCGCCACATCTCTATATTGTATTGTATACCAGTTCCTATTATCAGGATCTAACAACTGTAAAGAAGAAAGTAAATTTGATAAGATATGCAGAGAGAAGAAACCTAAATGGCCCAAACAGTAAGAGAGTCATCTAAAAAACAAGAATGTAGCAATGAGCGGGGGCAGCCTTTGGGGAAGCATAGTTTTGATCATTTCCGATGTAGCTAGTGAATTCTCTATTTTATTAGGAGGTGGATCCTGTAACCTGGGTGGTCTTGGCCAAAGAAGTTGTCAGCGCTTCGTACTGATCTGCAGTATATAAGCTTTAGGTTTGGAGCCTCTGCCTCTAACTTTTCATTGATATGCAGTACTTTGCAATTCCGAGAAATGCAGCCCCGTCCAGCAGATGCATGCAGGGAACTGTTTCATCATCAGTTGTTCTGACTGTATGCATGGGCAGTTTTAATATACTGCATGCATCAAGGAAAAAATTTACAGTTATGCAGTATAGTTGGAGCATTAAATTTCCTTTCAAACTTGCCTCTATAGGGTAGAGGAAACAGGAACCTTCAAGGAGTAGAAGCGGGCAGAAGCGGGTCCAGTGGAGGAGTAAGGAGGACCAGGTGAGGACATGGGGGAGGAATGATATCCGAAGAACAACGTCTGTCGCCAGCAGGGACAAAGGAGAAAAGAGAAGAGGCAGAAAACATCAGAGAAGTATTAAGTTCATTTATTCCCCCAATCTGTTTTTTTAGCTCCCTCCCGCAACAATTGGCTGGCCATCAGTAATCCTATATCTAGATTTAGATACCATAAATGTTTACTTATCTATCTCCCTTCAGATTGAATTGGATGGTCATGAGAGGCGGTGATCAGCATTATCATTGACCAATGGTACAGACAGGGGTGTAAGGAACTTAGGGTAAAAAAGGTTCATATACTGGTCAATCTTTCACCTAGATGGTTTACACATTTTGGACCTGCAGCTTTACAGAATGGAATGTTTGATAAGGGAAGTTATCAGTATAAATATTATTCACCAATGATGCATATGGGGTTGTTTGTGACTGAGATTTTGGTCAGGGAGTTCAGGTTGACGGTCCAATCTAGAAGTCATTCTGGCCATTTTGGGGAAGTTGATGGATTGTCAATTATTTCTAGTCATGAAAAAGTGGAGGTAATTCGAGGTACCCCAAATTATGCAAATCAGATGCATTAAATGACCTCAGGTGACCCTGAATTCATTGTTAAATGAAATCAAGACCACGTAACTGCTCAAATGCCCCGGAAACTGAAGTCGTCTTGGTGCGAAGGGATATGTGGAATGGAAGCCATTGGAGACCGATGTTCATCGACCCGAGGCTTATACCATTGCAGCGAGAGTTGAATCCCGTTGACGGGTGGTGGTGACTGGTAAGGTCCTCTAAACTCATAAGGTCTTCTGTGCTTGTGTATACAAAAAAACAAACATATATATGACATGTTGTAAGCATGCAGGATTTGGCAAGGCAGCACAGGCACAAAGGGGGAAGTGGTGTGGGATTTACAGTCAATGTGCTGAGGTCAAGGCAGTCACGTTGCAGGTCATCATAGGAAGGTACATGGCGAAGGTACGGGGATATAATAAAATCTGCGTGATCCAACAACCATAAAATATTTGCAGCACCAAAAAAGTATAAAAATAGACAGAAAAAGGCTGTTGGGGGGATGACCACTCCACCCCTATTTTGAAAGCATGGTATAACATGTGATGGAGACTGAAGCATACCGGATGGGAGTCAGCCACCCACCAAGTAACAGCCTAGGCTACCCATTGTAGGCTAGGTTTCTGATTGCATATAACTTACTTAAAGCTCCATAGGGCTTGGTTCCCATTTTTCGTCGACGTTTCAGCAACTTCAAGCACTTCCATAATAATGTCTTGACATTTAGTAATGTTTTAATACTCTCAAAAACGGGAAAAAACGGCTCAGGTCGAAGAACGAGGTGAAAATGTCTCAGATTTGTACCGTTATGCCTTCGTTGTTCCCCTGGAGCTTACGATATTGTCGGTGCAAGATGTGAAGCGGTTGCCAGATTAACGTTTCGATGAATAGGGGACTGGTACAAAACGGTGCGAATAACTGATTCGAACATTTAGCGTTCTACAGAGAGTTTTGAAACCCGTGGGCTAGGTACATCGATTCATCGTAAAGCACTCCCGGACGCGGACTAAAACCACACCGACCAGCGATAAAATGAGCGTTCACGTGCTGTCACTAGGGAAGGGAAGCAAGGAAGACGGGCAGGTAGGTGGAAATTATACCCTCTTCGTTGATTCGAAAGCCTTGGCTCCCCCGGTGCTCAAGAAAACCCCACGTGTAAACTAGTAGAAAATTGTAGCCAGACGATTATATCGTTCTGTGTTAGTACCACTTCCGCTACGACTTTCCCTACTTGTGAGGCGTAGATTGCAAGAAAGCCTTAAATGACATTCAGGGTATGATTGGCTATGCTTCCATGTCAGCTGCTTAGGCTGATTTTATGAGTTGTGTTTAGGGATCCGAGTAGAAAGGGGGTTGGCGTAACAAAGGTTAGGTTTCTGTCTTATTAGTGACTATAAGATTTGAGATTGAGCCTACATCTGGATTGAAGCGGACCATAGCCGAAACCCTACACAAGTAAGAACACAGGGTATACATTATGCAATCATGCCAAACGAGGTAGAATATATGTCTACTTGAGCTCGTTGAAATGACTGTCCGTACTAACATAATTTTACATTGAATCACATTGAGGGAAAGTGAGGATATTGGGAATTGAAAGTCGGGTTTGTTTATTCGATGACAATCATTCGGTCATAGGTTCCGAGAAAGAATCACAAATCACAAAGGATTGAGGAGAGTTCGAAAATACGAAGCGGGAGTTTGAGCGCTGCTACGGAGGTTGAAACTCCTGGGAGGACTAGCCAGCAATGGGTGGGCCTAAAGAGAAATCTAAGGAGGAACATTATGAAGGGCCGAAAATGAGACAAACAACCGTGGTGCAGCTGCTTTGTGTGATTACATGAAGAGCCCCAGCTGCAGTGTTTCACCTTGAATCTGCATTAAAAAGGAAGTCAAGGACGGGAAGGATACATTTTCTGATCGAATTCGGCCTATATCTAGCATGTGTGTGTCATTTCAAATGGAAACATGTCTCTTTCACAGATAATTGTCGTCAACTGTTTGATTTATGGTATTCATTGATACGATTCACCATTCTGATCTTAAGGATAGTTCAGAATCCATTATCAATAGTGGGGTTGTGTAATCCTGTTGTAGGATAACTTTGTCTGCGTTGCTTCAATTAATTCATATAGGTTAAACAAGAAAAAGAATCGTCGGTGATGGAAAGACCAAAGTGCAATCAGAGTAAAAGACATGTGATTATTAATTCATGCAATTACGCATGTGAAAGTGTAAAAAAATCTTGCTCTAACTACTTCTCAGGTGGGAAGCTGGCATGCATTTGAAAGTTAAGACGTAGTTGGATGGGATATTGAACATTCTACACCGGCGCCACTACTCTACGATGTATAAGTTATCAGCATAACTGTAAAGAAAGTAAATTGATACCAGATAAGACAGAGAGAAGCAATAAAATGCACACTCAGTAAGAGTCACTAAAAAAAGCATGTACCAAGAGGGGGCAGCCCATTGACCTATTTTCTGATCATTTCCGTAGCTAGTACTTCCTATTTTCTAGGAGGTGTTATTTCTAGTAACCTGGGGGTTATTAAGGCCAGAAAAGTTGTCAGCGCTTCGTACTGATCTGCATGTATTACGCTTAGGTTTGGAGCCTCGCCTCGACTTTTCATTGATATCAGTACTTTGCAAATTTCGAGAAATGCACAGCCCAGTCCAGCAGATGCAGGTAACTGATTCATCATCAGTTGTTCTGTACTTATGCATGGACAGTTGTATATACGGCATGCTCAAGCAGAAAAAATTTACAGTTATGCATTCTAGTTGGGGCATTACCAATTTCCTTCAAACTGCCTATATAGTTAGAGGAACTGCTTCAAGGAGTAGAAGGCGGGCAGAAGAGGGGCCAGGGAGAGCTAGAGACCAGGTTGCGGAATGGGGAGGACTGATCCCAGACAACTGTCTCTTGCAGAGGAACCAAAGGAGAAGAAAGAGATGGCAGCAAAACATCAGAGTAAGATATATGCAGTTCTTATTCCCCCACGCTGTTTTTAGCTCCCTCCAGCAACAATTGGCATTGTCATAACTCAATAATCAGATCTCCTCCATCTTCTCGTTTCTTATCTATCTCTTCAGATTGTTGGATGGCAAGAAGTTGATCAGATTGTCATTGACCAAGGTACATAAGGGTGTTCAGGAACGGGTCAAAGGTCATCTACTGGTCATCTCACTATCTTGTTAACATTTTGGCGCAGCTTCTACATACTGGCATGTTTGATTACAGGGCGTTTATCCTTAAAAATATTATTCACCAATGCTGCTATGGGGTGTGTGTGATGGATTTGGTCAGGAATTTTAGGTGCGGTAATCTAGGTAATTTCTGGCCATTGGAACTTGAGGATGCATATTTTAGTCATGAAAAAGTGGAGGTAAGTCCGAGTCACCAATTATGCAAATTCATTGAAAACACACTACAGAGTACAGTCCAGTTGCTTTATCACCATTTATACGCTCGTGTTATGCTCCCACCGGAAGGCTTCAGCTGACCAAGAAATCATTAGTTCGGAAATTGTAGAGGTAGTTTTGGGTGTGGCAGGGACACCTTGGCGAATCTCGCCTTACTCTTTTCGAAGAGTGCCTGGGAACGAGGCAGGGTGAGGAATTCCTGCTCCCGGGATCGCCATTTAACGTTCCCCATTCCACAGACAGAGGGTAGCTTCAATCGTGCAACCACTCCTACACAAGAAAGGAGCGGGGTTGAAAGTGGTGTCTGTGCCGACATCAGGGTTTTGAACAGGGATAGGCATTGCAGGCAAAACTCTACAGTGCCTGCCCAACCCCGTCCCCAGTTTGATTTTGATAGGGTGTGAGGAGTCAGAGAGTTGGTGAGATTGTTTCATGCTCACGGGAACAAAGCATGCTCAGACACATATTGTCATCAGTGGGTGAGAGAGCCCATGTATTGGGAAAATGAGAATCATATAGCATGGCTGCCGGGCATACCAGTTAGACCTAACACTGACCATTATTGGATTGCGAGTTGATATGGAACCACTCAAAGCACCGGTACCCGTAGAGTGATATCAACGGTCATCAAACTCAATGTTCTTTGTTTTTCAGAACCGATCAACACGCTGGAAGAGTAGACACGTCATTGTGATCATAGTTGCAGAGGCCAGCCAGGTATACTTGACATCTGGAAGATGCAACATGGGACCACCAGCCCACAGCTGTCTCAGGGATCAACCAGCGTGGTGCGCCTGTGGCAGGTGAGCAGCGAGTGAGGAGAACATCTGATGCACTGCACCCCTGAAGTCTGTTTGACTGATAACCAGTAAGTAAAAGTGTTTTAGTGTACTATTATTAGTACCTGTTGCAAACGGGCACCGGAAATGTGGCTGCACGTGATCTTGCCGTAGCAAATTCCAAGAGAGGCGCAATCGGATTTCGACTAGTCATATGGATGAGGTGTAGAAAGCAAGGACTTCTATGAAATTTTAATTTCAACAGGGATTTGGCTATTAAGATGCCAGGATTCTTCATGGCCATATCCATGTCTTTACTGAAAACTGGAATCTCAGATGCTAGTTCAGAAGTGGTATTTGAGGAATGAACAGCTTGAGCGTATTTAATGGGGGTGTGGGGGGCCCCAGGGGGGGGTTTTGGGGGGGGGGGGGGCATCCCAAGGTTCCTCTCTGGCTACAACTTGTCCTTTATCTTAAGAATTTTCCTAAGTTACACAAATTTCCTGGCCTGAGCCCCCTCGGAAAGGCAGCCCTGAATGAGGAATATCTAGGAAATAAAAAGTCCTTGATCTGCCTTGAAAGAACCTGTGCAGATGTCAGTAGATGGCCTGAAGAATTGAGAGAATGGCTTGAAACAGATCCAGTCAATCCAGTACAGTCATCAGTATGGACAGGCAAAGATCAGTAATCATAAAAGCCTTCCCAAAATATTTAAAGATATGTTTGATACACATTTTTCCAGTAGCACTTCAAAATGGTTTCACGTTGTCTGCACCCCAAAAAACAGTTACGACATTCCATGCTATTCAATTTTTAAATTCCTTTCCCATCCAGGAAATGGAGCAAACGGCCTCAAAACCCCATGGTCCTTGGCAATGCAAGACACGGAGGAAACGAAATCGTCGGCGCAAAGCAGCATCCGAGCGCGATCGCACTCGTGGACGACTATAGACAGTTGTCTTGTGGCTATGGGGGGCCTTAGCGACTGGGAATCCGTGGGTGATTAAAAGTGTGCTGTATTAGTACTCGAGAAACACTTCCAGACCCAGGATGACCAGCAGCTTGGCTTGATGTCTTTCAGGGTTCCAGCTAAGCTGTTTGAACTGTGTCATACCAGTTACGAACATATTGGTGAGGGCAGGGAGAGGGTATGGGGGGTTGGAAGCTTTCCTCATGAAAACATACAAAATACGATACCACCTTGATGACCAACACCTAGGTTTACCCAGTTGGGGAAGAAATGATAACACACTGTAATACTAAGCATTATTTTGGACTCTTTCGATCTTCTTTTGCTAGTGTCACAGATGTAAAAAGCAGGATTCAAAACATTTTCCGCACTTCTTGTTGTCTCATAAGTGTGCTGACAAATCTTTGCTCAGAAATTATTTATCAGATAAAGTGTGTAGTAACCTAAAGCTACGCAAGCTTTATGTGTATAGAAGAGTGCTGAAAAAGCGAACTATTTACGATAAATCTTTTACATTCATTAGTATTCTCATATTATTCATTCACTTAGACAAACATTTCATCCACATTCAAAGCTTTCCAGTTACTTCAAAGAGATGATCCCCCGAAAAATGTTTCCAAATGCTCTGTCAAGATTTCATTTTAAGAGGTCGATTTATTCTAGAAGAGTGCTGAAGGAAGCTATATCTTGCATCACTAGTACTCTCTTACTATCTGTTTGCCCAGCTATTGTATAAATACCTGAAGGGTGAGGACTTATGTGAACAAATATTCCTCCACATTTGTATTTTTGAGTGCAAAATAGTTGACAAAGAGATGTAAGCTTTTGATGTTATAGTGGTAATTTCTCTTTGTCTCATACTTGTGGCGTGATGGGCATGTTGCAAAATCAGTGTAGTCTAATGCCACAGAGAGTAACATTACAAGGCAACAAGCAGGGTTGTGAGTTGGCTCCTTTATGTTGGACATGTTGACAAGTTAGTACCTAAATAGGAAAGAAAAGAAAGATATGGGGATTCTTTTTCAAAGTACAATTCACAAGTAAGGGGGTCAATAGTATTTTTTCCAGTTAATGGGCCCAAAATTTGCACAACAATGGCAATAGCCCATGATTCACCGTCGGAACTGATTGGAGTGGAACGTTCAAAATAATCAAAGGTCATCACAAGATCAGAAACCAGTATAGTAGGCTGGTGCCAAACACTGCCCGGATGCGCAAGGTGCAAAGTGCCCCCAAATGACCTTCAGGGATACTGAAAAAGCCCAAAAAAAAATAATGTGGTTGAGGTTCCATAAAGATGACAAATGTCTTGCCTTCACAACAAATGCTTGCAACACAAGTGTAGCAGTTCCAGCATGCGTACAGGAAGTGCAGTATTGGGATTTTGGAAACCGATTCTCTCAATCTGTTCTTGACCACATCTGCTAGAATACCATGGAATGCACATTGGCAGATTCATTAAGGCATAACTTTATAAATATTGTGATATTTCCATGTCAGTCTGGACTCTATACTGCTCTTGCCACACCCAGTCCCTCTCCCCCATTGTCAGCTTTAGGGCAATGAGTAGGAACATTTGCTGCAAGGAATTATTTGTTTAGGACTCAATTACAAGTTTATTTGGAATCCTTCCCCAATTTCTCACTCTCCTGTCGATCTGCCACGTAAAAAGCAAGTGCAGGAGAAGCTGGATGGATGACCCCTTTTGTGCTAAAGGCGATTTCACACAATGGGAATGACTGTGCCCTCTCATGACCTTCGGCATTGACCTTTGGGAGTCAAAGAGTCCCCGAAGCAAATCAACATCAAGACCCATGCTGGCAGGGACTTTCTACACCCTTTATCAGCAGGATATACCTTTTTGATTACTGGTAGAGGAATCTGCAATCTGAATGAATGTCTGTGCGGGGGTGGTATCTGTGGACACCTGTCAGCTGATATTAACGAACGCAAACAGGTATTCATGTTAAAAATGGCGCACCTGGGTTGTCATTGGAGAGGAGAACCCAGTTCTTTTTTGTGCCAATTCAAGGTCACAAATGCAAAGGTTGACAACTTGTTAAGCACAATTCTGATGAGAGCACGCATCTATTAGGTCTGTGGGGTTGCACATATGGTGAGGAGGAGCCCTATTATTTTGTGGGTAAGGTTAAGGTCATTGGAGGTCCCCAAAGGGCAATCCTTAAGTCTCTATCTTGGCCACGGAACATTTCAGATACATGTTGTAATGGAGAGTCTTGTTCGTCTCGGTGAACCCCGGCTGGTGACCTACTTTCACCTTCGAGGTAAAGTTTTGTGACGACCTGAGGCATCTTGGTGCAGCCAAAAATAAGGCAATTGCACTGACTATGGAACAATTGCTATCACATGCTATTCCCAGCTGTCCTCTGTAATGGTCAACAGCCTCTAACACATAATCAGTTTAAAACTTTTTTATATATTTTGAACAATTATTTAGGGTGTTGTGTAATGGAGATTTGTCAGTCTGTGAAAGCTACATCTGGTGACGTACTTACTAACGCTCTGGCTGGCCTGGGTCAGTGCTTTGTATCGACAGAATCGCGTGTTGCAACAAACAATAAGTCAATTACAAACGGTTTGTGCCAGGACTCGATACATGGGGGGGGGGGGGGCGTGATAGGGCATCGGATGGGTCATCACGTCATGGTAGCTAGACGCCTGGTGCCGTCAGTCATTGTATCATGGCGTTGAACCTTCGAGTATCCACATAATTCAATATTTTAGTTACATATCGCAGCGTTGTGACTCCTTCAAGGTAAAACCGTTTGTGCCATGGGACTCACTACAATAAATACCCCGGATGCCCCCCTTACTCTGATAAAACCTGTGATTGCTTTCAACATGATCCGTCAATGGAGGAAATCTTCTGTAGGTATGTGCGATGAGGCTGAGGCCAATGGCGTCACCTCCTTACAGAGCGTTTTTATCAATTCACGCTCGCAAAAGGAGACGCACAACCGGGAGGGCTTACACCAGTGGCAACAGCTGTCACAAAGTTGGTCTTCCTCCTCATTCCTTCAGAAATGGCGGTAATCTCGCATAGTGGTAGTTCCTGGAAGTTGGAAAAAATGGACCTCAATCAGATTTCTTGCAAATTTATGTGGAGAGGATAATAACAATAATCATGTGGTGGCGATACACTCACAAATGAGTGATATGATTTTTGGCTTTCCTCCATGCGACTGTAGTAACACGAAGTGCCCCCACGAGAGAATTTGCACGAGTGCCTAGATAAGGAGCAGGGGGTATTACGGAAGGGGTTAACGCTCGATTTTCTCCAGCTGAGGGTAGTTAAGTCACTCCATAAACAGTGACTCTGCCTCTCGCCATCTCAGGGTAGAAATTTGTCAACCAAGGTTGGTGACAGAAGATCAGGGGTTACAGCGGCCTTACAGTCAGGTGAAGGCAGTTGAATATTAATATTACGGAAGGGGTTAACGCTCGATTTCTCAAGCTGAGGGTAGTTGGGTCGCTCCAAATAGTGAGCACACGGCTCTTGTTGTAAGTCCCTGTACAGGTATGCGCGCTAGCTATATTCGATGAGCAGTGATGAGCACGCCCAAGAACATATAATTATCTACCCTCAGCTGTAGCTACAGAAAGCTGTAACCATGGTCATACCATGTGGCCATAAGTCCATGTGGTATCATTGATGTACTTTGAAATTATTGGTTTGGAGATCAGACCTAGGGGTGGCGTTAGGGCTAATCACTGACTCGCGATGAGTATGTATCGTTCACTTTCCTACACATGTGTCTGTATGGTACTGGAACACGTGGAGTCAAGCGACTAGGTTAGAGCAGATTCACTACAGATGTTTCCCAAAATCTTACGAATACCACACTAAACCGAACTGGTAACACCCAATGGCTTAATTTAGAATCAGTGCAACTGCCCGGAAGTGACGTACCGTACTCCCTCATTGTTTACTTTCTACACAGTGACAGGTTATTACACAACAAGCCAGGTTAGGGTCAGTGGACATCTTGGTACTTCCAGGCACTGACATGATAATTTCTACCAATTTTCACTAATTCCTTTGGGCTGTTAGTCGACTGCTAGGCCATCTTAGGTTTAGTTAGGCCAAGCTGGAAATTATCCCCGCGACACGGTAAGTGTCCGGAGATTCATGGGTTTGGGTGTGTAGCCGCCGCCGCAGTCCCCAGGCTCCGCCGCTGAAAACTTAGGTGTTAGCGCCATAACTCTTTAACGCTTATCCGATTGATCTGAAAATGGGTAACACATGTCCGGGGGGGGTTGGGGGGGGGGGGGGGGTCTAGTGAAATCGCGGATGAGTTTGAAAGTGGGCATGCTGCATGTGGGGGCGTACTTTGCATAAAGTTAAGCGAATTCAGTTAATTCGGATTGGAACGAAAACCTTGGTGGGGAATATATTGATACGAAATGTCAGAGGTCATTTCAAGGTCATCGGAGGCAAATTTGCCGAAATTTTTGGATTTCCCAACCTTTGTCAGATTGAACAAAACTGCGTGGTAGGGATATAGTGATCCTCAAACATGTGGAGGTCATTCAAGGTCATCGGAGGTCAAATTTGCATTTCTGTTTTGATTTTCCGAATTTTTGTCAGATTTGAACGAACTTGGTGGATGTGGATTACATTTGTTAACAAGTCATTTCAAGCAATGGGGAACATTTGCATAATTGACAGGTTCCAATAGTGTTTTTTGAGCATCTGCTGTTGGAAATGTCTACAACAGTGCAGTTTACAAACTCCTTATGTTGCAGGTAATTCAGTAGGGAACTTGTATATTTCAGATGGGACAGGAGTGTCAAAATGATCTGCCAACTGACAGTCAGCATGATTGTTCTGGCCTAGCAATAGGGTCAGGCGATATTCTCGATACTGTTCCATGTGGAGAAATCACCTCCTTGATGGACCAGGCTGACTATATGTAGGTGGGAGTGTGGTGTGGAAGTGATGGCCCAGCAGCCTTCGGGCGCTGTTCCTGATATTGACTCGCATATCTGCAAATAAGAATGGCTACCATGCAACACTTTTACAGATGGTAGTACCCAGTAGCACTTACAAGAATGCCTATGAACTAACCACAAAAAAAGGACCCTCTAATTTGAAAAGCCAGAATGTTCTTTTTTCCTCCTCTTGTTGTTTTTGTATCCCATTAAATTGCAGCTGTACGTAATATCTTGTCCCCATCAACTGATTAGCAATGAGTTGTTGTAGTTGTATGTTCAGAATTACCAAGAATGATGATTTTCTAATTCCTCATCATACTCGGTTAACGAGCCGCATTGTCTCCTGATGAAACGTGATTTTGTTGAATTTAGAAATTTTATTGGAGACCCCCTCCCGCCCTTAATGATGCCTACAATGGCATATTTGAATACATTAGGGAGTCTTGGAGTGAGCGGGTGATGTTCTACAGTAAAGCGAACTGATTCAAATAAAAAAGGGGTTGAATGCACAAATGCACAGGGGCCATCCTGTTCGTAATTAACACAGTGATTGACTAAGGTGCGAGCAACTCAAGTAATTCTATAGAGTAGGGGGACAGTGAATGGACCTACAGCGGGCCAGCATTTATGACTCCTAACCCCACCCTAACTTGATAAAAACAAACGATGTATGATAGTGATACTCAAGTGCAGATATCCTGTCGCTTTGGGCAGGTTCAACCCACATTTTGGTCGTCTCACGCTAACACGTTGTCCGATCTTCAATTCTTAAAATCTCCACCATGAAAACATTGTTCTCAAGGTCTGTTACTTCCATACTGTCTAAAACCCCACCCCCTCACTTTGGCACAGGATAAATGACCAGCAGTCTTTGTTCAAAGTTAAAACAACAACAACGAGACTATAGTACAGAAAAATGTCTCAGTGACTTGCGCACCTAAGCAATTGCCCAGTCAGGTGTATAAAACCAATATCTCATTGCAGCTAGTTTGTATGATATTCCTGGCTATTATGACAGGTTGGTAGGGTCCAGGGCTAATCGTGCTGTCTTTCCAGGTCAGAACATGTTTTATACTGTGTGTAGTCCTGTAATTGCATGAGTTGCATGTGATGCTCAGTGACCAAGAGGGGGGTACGTCCAACTCAGTAAGGTCCGGTTTGTGCTCACACGACTGAAATACTGCCATGCAGGATTTGCGTTCCGTCAGCGCGTGTACGCACAGTGACTAGTTTGTTAATCGTTACAACTGAAGGGGGCTACTCATAAGATTTAAAGGTCGAATTTCGTGTCCGTTTTTAGAGTGCGTGGGGGATTTTTCGCACAGGTACGAAATATCGAGAAATTGTTTACTTTTCGTGCCGAAGGAAGGGAATGGTACATGAACCTATCGAAGAGTTGATATGCGATGTCAAGAAGAATGTCCCATTGACTTTGACAGGGTGTCAGCTTTTGTTTACACCTACTGACATTTGTGGGTGGGTATTTTGTAATTGTGAGTAGTCATTTTGCGCGGTCGTGGATCAGTGAATGAGGTTGGTGTCCACATGTGAACCACAATCAACACACTATGAATAGAAAATAATATACTAATATAGACACTGGCAGTACTCCAGTAGCCTACTGTTAATCGGAACCATGTGGCTTCTTTTGAAGCTACTTCAAAGCGATAACACGCAGTAAAAATTCCGAATGTATTGTTCAACAGAAGTCGCACCTTACAACAAAATACACAAGATACTCGTAACGCGTGGATAGCCGTTAACTGTTCTAGACTACTATACTGGCGAACACAGTACGCTACAAGGGATTATACCACCTGTCCCGAAGTAGCATGCTACTTCGACGTTCAGTTTTAGACATTTTAGAGCGTGATACTGCTCACATCTACTATCTGATTCAGATTCTCACGCTCCGCTGTCTGATTTCGACTCTGCCTCGTTTCCGCTCCTTCCGCATTGGGTAGTCAATTCAGCCTCTTTCTTGTGGCTTGGTCCTCATTTCGGTTTGGACCATACATCTGCAGCGGATATACGCGGGTTTGACAATGAATACACATTTGTGTGAGAACTCGTGATACGAGTCTTTGTCGGAATTTATGGTTCTCGATCATTATATGAGCAGAATTGATTTTCGACAGTTAAGGTACGCGAAATTCACAGCCGCTGTGAAAAGGTGGTCGGTTTATCTTTCTGATTGAGTAAGACATGGTTGCTCCCAATTACAATGATCATGTTTAGGAGAATAAAGATCCGTGATCAGCTAAAAAAATCCACTCGCGGAGCACGATAACCGAATGACAACCCTCCTGCCGCTATGGTGGAGAGAATAGAGTACCGCTTGTGGAATTCTTAAGTGTGGCCATAATCATGGCAGTGATGTTGGCTGTTTACCCCATTAACCATATCGATGACAGTTTTACTCTCTCTAGACATGAAGGATTCGATTCTGTTGATAATTAGCGTGCGAAATTGTCTCTGATGGCTGTCACTCGGGCTTGGCACTTCCGGCGGTACTTTCGGGCCGGCCGGCTTTTTCATTTCTGACACATTTCACAGACTCTTCTTTTCGGTCCACGGAAACCGCATGAATTGTGGTGAAATTTGGGTTGTATAGCATTCTTTTTGATGAAGAATCGATCTATCCAGATGAATATTTGCATCCGTGCGAGTTCCGATTTCCGAGCAGGGAGCGAAGCTGACTGGAGCTTAAGCCGTGGTCAAATTGCCCGATTATGCTCAGTCGGCCCATTATTTTTGAGTCGCCCGAGTCGATCGGGCGTCCCCCCTTTTCTCCGATCGGGCGACTCGATTTATTACTTACAGATAGTTGTCCCGATCTTATTCGGATCCCACTTATAGTTTTGTTACACGTTACTCAAAGTTTCACATTGAAATTAATTGGATTTTAAAGGATCCGCGGTTCACGCCGGATTTTAACGGGGCCAATTTCGCAGTAGCTTGATTTGTGCCATCGGTACCAGTGGCGCCGCCGGGAATTTTTTCCATGGGAGCGATGGTAGGGCTTAACCACTCTTCATTCTCTGGGGGCGCCATGTCCACCATTTAAAACGGATCGCCACGATTAAGTTGGCGCGGACCGGTGCAATAAAATTTCAACAATCAGGCCTCGCCGATGGCTGGACTGGCACTCCTGACCTATTGCAAAGAATCTGATGCATGACCTCACCACAGTTGTTCTTGGTTTAAAATGGTGGGCCATAATATTGCCCAATCTCAAAAAGTTTCGAAAAAGTGTCTTTCACTTTTCTTTGTCACGCCTCTAATTTTCATATTATTTCATACAGCACCTTGTGGAACAATGTCACTTCCACGGCAGCTGTCCTATAGCACACCGAAACACACCCCATCCTTTCGAATAATTAATTTGTGTTCCACCTTTCTGAAGCCATTCCTCTGATTTTTGGCATTTCGCAATACGGTCGTTGGTGCAACTTGGTGCAATATAGCACACATCAAAAATCTAGTTCCGATTCGAAATTATTTTTGCGTTTTTCCCTGCATGATCTTAGTAACTAGGGCATTTTAGCACTATTAGGTGGTCGTTTGTGCATCTGTTCAAAATAGCCACACTGAAACCGGCCGGGACCGCGCTGTAGCCATGCTTGTGGTGGAGTGGGGTTACGGAGCTTTTTAGCATATCACGATCAGCTTCCTTGGTCAAATTTTCGATATCACTACTTGTCAAAACGTTTTCCTGGGAGGCCGTATTGTCGCTTCCACCATCCGTCTTTTAGTCTTAGCCCCCCGTTCCCTTCCTAAATTCGGACTAATCATCCGTTCTTGAGTTGGTTTTTCCAGAATATTCGAGATGTCCTTTTTGCGATTTTACAGAGTAGTCGCGCCCATACGTTAACGGCCTATCATTACTGAACACTTGTATGACTACCGGGCTGTTCTAACAGGAATGAATTATACACACGGCGCTATTGTTGTGGTCCCGTATAGCAGCAACCATATACCCTCTACTCGTCGAAATACGAGTTTGTTATTCATTGGTGATCAAAGTTAACCACCATTAGGAATGATTCTCCATGAGGGGGCCCCGATATTTTGTGCAAACTTCGCGAACAGATCGCGAACATGGTCAGCCTTCTCGGAGTGGAAAAATATTTTTCTTCAAGAAACATTCCTCCAGTTCATGTTTCGAGAACATGAAATCACATTATATACACACGCCCATTCCTAGATCAGTGGCATGTGTTGTGAGCTTTGTAGTTTTGGTCTCTAGATTGCCATGAACCGTAATATATCATCTATCACCACCCGCCCACCCCCACGCCCCCGCCCCCTTCCCAAATGATATCACCACCCTCCTACCCCCACCCACCCCCCCCCACACACACACACCACCACACAACACACGACCACACACACACACACTTCTTCGAGACTTCTTCTCGCAGTTCAGCCTAGCCAACTTCAGGAGCCGATCAGAGGGGCAGAATTTTCGGGATGGCCGGGGAACATCAAAGAGGACGCTATGTCAGTAGCCCGCCTTATGAAACCATGGGCAAATCCTCGTGGGGGTCCCAGTTAGAGGGCAGTATCAATTACCAGAATAACGAGATCTCACCGGGCATACTAATTATTTTCAAGATGTGTGCCTCGAACCAACTTTAGTTTTTTAATTCTCCTCTCTATAGTCACTCTCGAAACTAGTAGAGGGGAGACCTGAAGACTGCAGTTCAGAGGTCTCATCCCCCTCAACCCCCTCATTCTCCCTTGTAGTGGCCTAGCAGCAACTGTGTTGAAACGCGATTTCATCTTGGTAATAACGTGATCCAAGACAGTACACCGTCTGTACACATACAACAATCGATCTTTCACAATCACCGTCCGCTAATCGGACACTACATGGCTGTAACCGCGGCTCTTCGGTCTACTCCTGGAAGTTTTCAACTTCCTTTACAATTAAATGACGTTACCGCAGATAGCCTCTCAGAAAAAAATGCTCTCTCTCTCAGCTCTCTCTTCGGGGAGGTAATATAATTACAACCGTGAGGGGAAGTGGTTCGCTGGACTTGCCTGAAAAGAGCGATTTTTACAGAATGTCAATAGTTGGGCCGATTTCCCACTGGAGGTACATGGGGCCCGGGTCACCGCCTTTGTCGTTGGGTTGGGCCGTGCCGTCCGCCCTCCCCCCACCGGTTGTAGGTCATTCGATGTACCCCTGCTGGTCGGCCACTGTATGGCAGAACATTGCCTCTTGTTCTTCCACATGATGATGTTATAGTTGCGCTGGAGCCAGGTGTTTCTACATATCAGCGTAGGAACCAGCCCATCCCCCCCCCCCCTCCCGAATCTAGCGCTTTGGCCGCACAATTGATGCTTATGAGAGGAAGCGAATGCGCTAAAAAAATAGGCTGTGCTGGGTTTCAAATTCAGGTTTCCTCAGGCACAACTTCCTGTCTTTTTTCCTATTCCAACTGGTCCCAGTTTTCCGAACCCGATATTTTTGCTTGAATTATATTCTTCCCATTTTTGCGGAAGTTTGGTGCAGTGGTCCCATTTGCCCTGTGACAGAATTATGAGACTACCGTACTGCCTGGTTACTTCGTTTTCAGGCCTAGTGGCTCCCCACAGTGCAATCCGATGCTGAAATAGGTTGTCAATTCTGGGAGTGAAACTTGTGTTAGCGAATCTATTTATTTGTTACTGCAATTTCATTTGTCCATTCAAGGTTTTTGACGCCAATAGCACAACCGAAGGCTACGAAGATGTAGATGCTTAGAATAGTCATTAGCACAGTAGCTAGCAAAGTGCGGTTTCCTGTTTGTCACATCCATGTCCTACTACTGACCGGAGTTAGAAGAAAGGTCATGATTTTTTCCGCAAGAGTTTCCACTCCCCCACCATTCTTCCCTATCGTGGGCCAATCAGCTGATTTGTCATGGAAGAGGGTCCTATCCTCTCTCACCTGGCCACACACTCTTAACTTGCGATCGCTCTAGTTGAAAGTTGAGCCACGTACCGATTCTCGGACCCCCCTTCCCGTGCCTTCAACCAACAGGTGACCCATGACCACCATGGATGATTCGGCCCCCAACCTTAGCCTACACAGCAGATAAAGATGGGGTGGAGAAAATAAACAATGAATAGAAAAATAAATAATGGAAAATAGGGTGTTGTCATTGAGCCAAGGGCCTTGGTGCTGTGCATTTTGACCATAATCCCCTATGAGATCCTGTATCTGGACAGATTGGCAGTGATTGGCAGTGACTCCTGTAAAGCCACTGATCCCCCAAATGAAAAGTCTGGTGACGGTCACTGATCGAAAAGCCCGCCCGGCCGGCTACACACCTCCTCCAGCAACTGTTTCATCCACAGTCGCTCTGGGTCCCTGTTTACAATCTGTTTGATTTTTGATAATAGCCTATGATTATAATTATGATTCAAATCAGATTCTAGGCCTAACTGTTATGCCATGTAAATTCGGCTACAAGAGGTAGGCTACTGTTAATCGTGTGTTCTCTGCCTACTTATATAGCCTTGAACGTTCAACCTCTGCGATTAATACAACACAGCGAACTTGAAATGCGTTTTCCTTCTTTTGTGTTAACTTTCTCTCCATTTCCCGCATTCCCTCCAAAATCCCCGGGTGCACGTCGTGATGTACAGATCCGATTCGTAGTAGTGTCTCCAATGAGTTGGGATCCTCGCGAAGAAAAACGCCATGCGAAATCGAAATCCCAGCCTTTCGGACGTACGGGGACAGATTGCGGAGTGGGCTTGTCACGAGCACCCTTTTCGCGATAACATTCAGAGTTGTTGTCTTGTTGGCTAAAACCGTAGTTGCTAGGCGTGATCGCTCCGGTACCCTATAACGTTGAGAACACGCTTCATAGTGTCAGTCTATGTACATAGGCCTAACGGCCCACTATATCAACGCTAGAGACTGTTAAATCTATTCGGGGTACTGTACACTGATAGGTTGAGTCAAAACACTACAAACGAGAATGTCACACTCAACTGTCACAGAGTCCAATTTTACTCCCCTGTACACACCACACTGCTATATAACATTTATCTATGGCTATACGTGGCTAGTACGAGTACGAAGCTCCGTCCAATTCAGTCACATAGAAATAAACCATTTTGAAAAGTATTCTCCGACTTAGACTGTTGAATAATTGTTTTTCAGGGCGCATTGAATTATCTGGAATTGTTATTCGTGATTGATCAGCATCAGCCGCCTCGTTAACATGCTTTTAATCCATTAACTTACCGACATCGGATAACGAACACGAAACTCCCGGCCAAGAGGTCAACGGGCCGATCACATTCGGTGTTTCGGTCGCCGATTAGAGTTGACATTTGAGAACTCTGCTCGGATCGGCGATTGGGAAAAGATATGTTCACATTGCCTATTTCTTCACGATTTCCGTTCTAGTCGGCCGATCCATGAATCGGGCCTAAGAATCGGCCGTCAGTGTGACCACACAGCTTTACCTCGTACGTAAAGCTTACCGTCTCAGCTGCTAACCTTGCTAAGTGTAGCAAAACCTCAGCCCCCTCACGGGTCGACAGGCAACTTGAGAGTTTTTCGATACCTCCAGCCCACGTTGTTGGAAAACCGATAATAATGTCGAGAATGTAGCCCAGCTTTCGTGAAATGTGCGCTGCAAAACGACAGATCTTTTAACTGTTCTTCTAACAGCCGAACGGATCGAAATTTTCGGTAATTTTGCTTCTTTTCGAAGATACGTAGTCGCATACGCCTCAGCGGTGTAGTATTGCATTACAAAATCCAATGTTTTTGTTTACTCTTCATTACTACGCAACATACTCGTTTTGTTCACTACGTTCGTAGCTATTTCAGCATGCGGGGTCCTGGCACGTTTTGGGTGTTCCCCGCGTGACGTCAGCAAAATCGACCGAATTCCTCCCGCGGGATTTGGCAGGTGCGGAGCACTTCCATGGACCTTTATTGCCACCATTGTTGTCGAATAACAGCCAATAAATGCCAACCGCCGAAAAAACCCTTCAACCTTCTCAATTCAATGTCCAGCGCCAAGAAATATTGCAAACCCTGAAAAAAAATGGCAAACGCCAGGATTTTGTAGGTCAAAGTGATAAATGCATTGTAAATTAAAAAAAAAAAATGTCCGGACTAACAAAACTAGAGCACTAATCGTGCTGTAGCTCAACCGCACAAATGTAACAAGACGAATGTGTAAATGTTCAAGATCATGAGCAAGAAGGCATTTCAAACCATGCCATTGGCCGCGCTGTAACCACTTCTTGCTTAGATCTCCGTATGCCACGGAAATGTCAATAGGCAGTCTCCAAACATTGTTACTCCATTTTGGTCAACGTCCATCAAAGAATGGCCAATTGAGAATCAAAGCCTTCACACAGTGGCCTATTGTGTCACTTTGACCCTGTGACCTGTGACCTTCACAGGCCAAATATGTCTCAGGAAGTTCGATGAAACTTGGGTCCACGTTTGGCAAGATCTCATCAAGGAATGACTGTTTTTTCTATCTTTTCATTTTAACTGTTTTAACTCTGCCATATCTGATGTTGCTCCAGACTCCAGCAGACCAGCGTGAATAGAGATATTCTGACACAGTTTTCAAGAAACTCTTAATGTACTTTGTAGGAGATACTTTTTGAAATATACACCTAATGGCCTATATGGCCGGCCTTTAAATGACCTTTTGACCCAGCTCTTCACAAAGTCAAACATGTCCCATGGGTTCAATTACTTGTGTCCAGTTTTGTTGACAGCAGTTACAGGAATGAATGTTTGGGGGCCAAAAAGGCATGTTGACACACTGGATAGAGTAGACAGGCTGTAGAGCCCAAGTGCGTACTTCGGACCAAAATTCTTGAAAAGCCTATAGGTATGGCTATGCCATCATTATGATGTAATCGGATAGACCGTCATTATAACCGAACATTCTCAGCACGTGACCTGTGCATAAATGTTGTAGAAGCATTTTATTTAACATGTGATTTTACATGATGGGCCCATATCTCCCACACTGGGCATTGAAGCCTGAAGTAAACAACCCCTCCCTGATGGACCACAACCAAGGAGCATTACAAGAAAATCAATTGGAAACTTTGGAGAGATGCGTTTCAAGTACAATGTGTGAACTTCCAGGAATTTTCATAAAATGGGCCACCGGCCGAAGTGGGACCTTGGATCAAAAATTGCTGAACACCTGGAATTTCGACTGTTAGACCATCATTATTAACAAGGTCCATCACTGTGCAACCCAAACTTGTGAGAGAGGAGCATTTTGCATAATTCCATTCCACATGATGGCCCTCAGGCCCACACTGGCATTGGTCTCAAATTACTGGGCACCCTAAGGTGTGGCTATTAGACCATCATTAGGACTGAACCTCAGCATGGTGCAACTGAATTTGTGGAGATTTTGCGGTATTTCACATAATGGGCCCCGGGCCAAACTGGGCCTTGGCAAACACTCCTGAACGGCTCTATGGCCTCCTCTCCCAAGACCTTACATGTAACTTTGAGAAAATCAATTGAGGCTTGCGAAGAGATGCTTCACGCACCATTGTGTGAAATATCAAAAATGGGCCCTCAAGACCCAAGTCGAACCTCGGACCAAAATATCCTGAGCACCACCAAGGTACGGCTATTATCCATCATTATGATGAACATCAGCACTGTGAATTAATTGGTTCGAGATACATGATTTTGCGTAGTCACTTAATGGGCCCAGAGGCCCAAACTTGGCTTTGGGCCAAATTCCTGACAACCCCAATGGCCCTCCCCCCAAAGACCCTTACATGTTACTCTGAAGAAAATCAATTGAGGCGAGTGGGGGGGGGGCTACATTTCAAGCACCATTGTGTGAAATATCATAAAATGGGTCCTCGGCCCAAATCGGACCAAAGACAAAAAATCCTGAACTCCCCAAAGATACGGCTATTGACTATCATTATGAAACCGAACACATCAGCACTATGAACTAGGTTGTCCGAGATTCTTCGGTGTTCACATAAGGGCCCTAGGCCCACACTGGGCCTTGGCCCTAAATTTTCCTGAACAACTCCAATGGCACTCTACCCCAGACATTCGAGTAACTCCGAAGACAATAAATTGAAGCTTGTGTGGAGGAGAATCATTCCGCAAGCACCATTGTGTGAAATATCTAAAATGAGCCCCTGGGGTCCAAGTCGACCTCGGGCCGCAAAATCCTGGACATCCCAAAGGGTGTGCAGTTGTAGTTGTATTGTGGCCTGTGCAACAAATTTGTAAGAGATACAAAATTTGTGGTATTTCACATCATGGGCCCTATGGCTCAAACTGAGCCCTGGGCCAAAAGTCTAACACAACCCATTGCCTTTTACCCAAGAACATAACATGTCCCTTTTGAAAGACAATTAATTAAGCGTGTGGAGAGATGCATTTCAAGTACCATTGTGTGAAACATCATG